>VDFB02330252.1:0-19129 GCA_007258455.2 Sequoia sempervirens
TATATATATATATATTGCCTCGTCAATTCTAGCAATTTTATATTCTTGGTAAGCAAAAAAATTCATGTAAGCAATTATAAACAGTATCATGTAGAAACATGTGGACCTCCAAACATAGGGTGTATAGGACCCCCTTAATATGCAATTGTAAAACAGTTTTCACCCACAAAGTCAACAAGGGTACTCGAATCACTGTACCACCAAAATTGTATTATAATCGGTTTATATTTGTCCTACACACAAATAGTTATTCACAGTCTTACATGTCATAGAATATTCAAAGCACATTTGATACCACAAACATATAAGCCATATTGATTGTTAATGGCCCATAGCATTAAAACATGCAGCCAAAATATAAAATTAGTATAACCCACACTCCCCTTAAATATATGTTGTTGCTTATGCTCTTGCATCCACTGCCTCCATGTAGAAATGAATATGGAAATGAGACATGGTAATTGGGAATTGGAAATGAATATGCTAAAAGAAGGTTATTGCTTGTTAATGGCCTGTAGCATTAAAACATGCAGCCAAAATATAAAATTTGTATAACCCACACTCCCCTATAATATCACCACTTGCATTACATCATCGCCAATATTTTCATACATCCAATGGCACAAGAACAACAAAGAGCCAAGACTATCCCACCACCAAATCCAATCAAACCCATCCCCTATCCCACTTTGCATAGCATACAACAGATTGGCATTCAAAAGCTTAAAGAATTAATAAAAAAGTGAGTTTTTTTCTTTTGTGATGGAAAATGTAACAGTGCTGCTACTTATGGTCTTGCAACCACCCTGCATTAAAAGTAGTCTGACCATATCCTTTCGCTATGCATCGTTTGTTCCATTCGTTAGACTCTTCATCTAAAAGAACAACTTCACTTTTTTATTTGGGGAGTTGAATGTATGCAGTTCCATGTAGATATGAATATGGAAGTGAGGCTCCAGTAAATGGAAATTGGAAAAGATTGAGAAATGCATTTTTGAATTTGTAAATCTCTAATGGTGGTTTGTTATGGAGTCTTTAATTTGTGTCCTCCCTTTTCAAATTTGAAAACTTGTTTGGATGCCTTTAATTGCAGAGATTATATGTATTCATGGCATGGAATCCTTGTTTGCTTCTTGAGCGATTATGGTGGGCTTAACACATTGTTTTTGGTGGTTGCATGTGGCAAAATAGGAGAAGGAAACTATAGTTGTGTGTTGTAATTTGACTAGTGGAACACATGTGAATGATTGATTTTCCATGAGTGTTGTGTTGGTGGGAAAAATGGATATATATATATATATATATATATCCACATATATATATATATATATCCACATATATATATATATGTAATTTTCCTTTGCCTTTAATATTTTGTTGTTATGCACAAATTTTAACTCTACAATTTTCCTTTAATATTTTTTTGTTATACCCAAATATGATAATGGGTTAAGTTGTTTTCATTTCCATGTTTGGTAGTAACAATGAAATAAAGAAATCATTTCACAGACAGAACTGTTGTGCATGGAAGAACAGACGAATACAATTGCATGGCATTCAAAGGCATAAAGAATTAATAAAAAAGTGAAGTTGTTCTTTTTTATGGAGAGTGTAACGGTACTCGTGCTTATGGTCTGGTGTCCACCCTGCATTAAAAGTATGTGGTGCATAACCTTTGGTAATGCATCGTTCATTCCATTCATTGCAGTCTCCATCGAATTGAACAACTTCAGTTTTTTGTTTGGGGAGTTGAGTGTTTGTAGTTCCATGTAGATATGAATATGGAAGTGAGTCGTGGTAAATGGAAAATGGAAAATATGGAGATATGCATTTTTGAATTTGTAAATCTCTTTATATGTTTAATGTTGGTTTGGTATGGAGTCTTTAATTGCATGGCAGAATATCTTTGAATAAAAAAAAGT
Source organism: Sequoia sempervirens (assembly GCA_007258455.2). Taxonomy (NCBI): domain Eukaryota; kingdom Viridiplantae; phylum Streptophyta; class Pinopsida; order Cupressales; family Cupressaceae; genus Sequoia; species Sequoia sempervirens. The sequence goes on from VDFB02330252.1 coordinate 1,923, forward strand.
TAACTCATTTTCATATTTGGGAATACCAAAAAAATAGCAAAGGAAAATTGCAGAGTGAAAGTTTGTGCATTGTCGAACAAACGAATACAAGTGCATGGCAGATAACCCTCTAATTGTGAACCAGTCAAACCATTTCCATGTTTGGTAGTATGACAAATAAAAAAAAGCATCTCGCATTCAAAAGAATTGTGCATGGAAGAACATAATAATACAATTGCATGGAAGAATATCTTCGAAATGAAAATGGTTGATACCATACTCATATTTCGTAGTAACAATTACATATAAATACATGTGTATATATATGTGTGTGTATGTAAATATGAGTGTGTGTGTATAATTACATATACATATATATATACATATATAAATATATAATAACATATACATATATATATAATTACATATATTTATATATAAATACATAATTACATATACATATATATAATTACATATATATATATATATAAACTATATATATATATATAATAACATATATATATATATAAATACATAATTACATATACATATTTATATAATTACATATATATATATATATATATAATAACATATATAAGAATAAGATAATATTATTATTATTAATTATATATAGAATAGGTCTCTATATATATATATGTTATTATATATTTATATATAAGAATGAATATATATATATATATGTTATTATATATTTATATATAAATACATGTAATTATATATATATATATATATATATATATATATATATATATCTTTGAATGGCATAAAATCTTCAAAATGAAAACAAGAAAACCCATTTTCATATTTGGGAATAACAAAAAAATATGAAAGGAAATTTGCAGAGTTAAAGTTCAGGCAATGTCAAACACAGGGATAGAAGTGCATGCCAGAAAACCCTATAATTGTGAACTAGTCAAACACTTTCCATGTTTTGTATTAACAATGAAATTAAGAAAAGCATGGAAAAATATGTTTGAAATTACAACCAATGCTACCATTTCCATATTTTGGATTGTCATGTGATTATTTTAAGCAAATTGCAAAGTAAAATTTTGTGAAATGACGAACACATGAATAGAATACCATTCAAGTCATTTCCATATTGTGCAATGAGGAACACATGAATGCAAGTGCATGGCAGAAACACTCAAAATGATAAACATTATAACCCTATGAATAATAAAAATAGTGTAACTATTTCCGTATTTAGGAATAACAAAGAAATGTAAAAAAATAAATTGCAGAGTTACAGTTTGTGGAATATCAAACACACAAATACAAAACCAGTCAAGCCCTTTCCATATTTCGTCGAAGAAGTGTAATAGTAATGAAAAACCATTTCAAGCAGTCAAACCCACTTCATATTTCGTATAAGGAAGCAAATATGAAAAGCACAATGCAAAGTAAATGTCATGCAAATAAAAAACAACTGGTAGAATATGTTCAAAATTAAAACTAGTGCTACCATTTCCATATTTCGGAATGACATAAGGGGTATGTTGGCAATACAAGGGTAGACAACTGAGAGTGAGGGGTGAATCAGTTGTCACAGAAATTCAAAACGTATTCAACTTATTAACCTTATTCTCATATCTGATAATTAACCATGAAAATATAACCATTAACACATCAGAAACACACAACACCAAGATTTTTACGTGGAAACCCTGTTAGGGGAAAAACCACGGTGGAGGTCAGTCCACAAGATTATACCCTATTAAAGTATAATGAAGATGAAATATGGGGAATGCACATGCATTTAGGCACACTACCTAGAGCTCACTGCTCAATTACAAAGGAAGACACATTGTCTTACAGAAAGGTTCGGATTACAACCATCTAGATTTTGAATTGAGAAAATACCATTTGCTAATGCCTGATTACAGTTTTGGTTAGGCACATGAACACTTCTTCAATCCTCTTCACTCTTCTTCACACTCTGCTCTACCTTCGAATGATTTAAACATTATCTGCATACACACACAGAAGCACTCCCTTGCACACACTTCAATTCGAATAAACAATTGCTCTTATATATCCGCAACATGAAATTTCATCACTACAAGTTGGCCATAAAGAAATAATAAAATAAATACAAACTTTCAGCCCAAATCAATAGATAATTTACAATGTGAATCAACCAAAGTTGGCCACAACTTAGTGAGGACCCAAAACAACATCTCCAGCATGAAGACACTTCAAATAATTACTCCTCGAAGATCCACCACACGCTACAAACACCATGTCAACCAAGAACAAGAAAAACATGAACACGCAAGAGAAAATATCGGATCACGAGCACATCGATCAATGCGGATGTGCAACAAAGATAGAGAACAATCTAGAAACATCCACAAGAATTATGAATCACAAGAGAAGCATCTGCAACAACTGAACTAACTGAAATAGCATCATCTTTTGTCTGGAACACCAACTAAAGCAACAACAAAAAAGCTGTTAGAATGAGAATCTTCATAACTTCGATCAAATCTTCACCACGGATCCTCATGAAGAATCCATCGAATCTATTGCCAACATTTTCCACGATCCACATATACTTACCCTCTCATCCAACTGATCCACTTCCACCCATATCATAGACTTGGATCAACAAGTGTCATCACAAAATAGCAAGGCTATCAATAAAATTTCAAAAATTAAAAATCCCTAATCAAATGGAGATCCAAAAAGAAAGAAAAGTCCTCTAGTCAAAATCAAAATAAAAATATGAAAATTCAAAGTCAAGAATAAAAGAAATCAAAAGCATAAGTTGATCTCTAATCTACCCCTTCACCAAAATAACTAGGGGCATCTGTCTCGAAGCAATATGTCAAGATGTGGCCTTGTTGGTTATAAGTCATCATCCTCATCTTCACACAATCCATACACTTCACTAAATCCACCAATATCCATACATCCACTATCCATCACCCTTGGTGATGTATCTCAACGGACCTTTGATGGTGACCACATGATGTGCTTTAATCCAAATTTTTCCCAAGCTTTTTTATGTGTGAAGCATGAAGGCCTTCGTATTGCACACATTAGTGATCATACTGTAGCTCCCTATATCCATGAGACAAAACATCAATCATATTCGTTGGCATACCATTTGTATCCATCCATTCAACATCGCCATCCATCTATCAAGGAGCATCCACCTTGATCATAGCATCATCAAGTTTTATTTGTCCTTGGAAAAAATCCAAAAAAAAATAGTAAAGAGAAATAATATGCCCAATGGTGAAAACTACTTCGATGGCACCTTGGATGAGTACCATGGTAAAAATTTTGGAATAGGCTCCATGTGTAGTAGTCCCTTATCCACCATCTCTCAGGATTTCATCCCCCCATCATCCACCACTCCTCTCTTTCCATATTTTTATAAAATATCCACCCATCCATCCATTTGGATAATAAACCTATCATGGCTTGTCTTTATTCTTGATAAGTCTCATCCCATCATCTTCTCCATCATTTCCCCATTATTTCCCCTACATTAGATGTAGAAATTACATCTAAATTATTTCAATGATTATACCTTTTATATCCTTAGTTTCCAACGCATTGGACTTCAAGTCTCATGAATTTGGAATCCATGTTTCCTTCCCTTCATCCTATAATAAAAATATCCATCCCATAATAAATCAGACATCAATCCATCCAACCATCAACCCACTAATCTCCCCTATCATATTCATCCCATCTCAACCATAATAAAATCATCATACCAACTTCCATCCCATCAAAAATCAAAAATCAAAAAATAATAATCATGTGCTCCTCAAACTTGACATTTTAACAATCAATAAAATATTGCATACAAGACATCAATCCTTAATCAAAATAATATCACGAGCCTACCTGTCAAACATTAATCGGTTATTATATCCTTTTGCCTATCAATCAATCAGCATCATCTTTATACAAGCCTTGCTTAGGTGATTATCCAAGCCTAAGTATGCAAATCATCTTTACCCAAACCTTTATTAGGTAAACATCCAAGCCTTATGTAATAAAATCCCCATCATCTTATCTTATCATTGGCAAGAGATATATTGGTTGCATGACATGTTTTGCAGTTATTTGTTTTTTACATATCTTTTGATCTTTGATTTTATCTTTTTACCCATGACTACACCTACTTATGACCACCTTGATCTATCTATATCTTGGTGTGTTACAATTGGTGTATAGTGGGGAATTATCTTTATCTTGTATGGAATTCTTGTCATTGTTTGAGTGTCAAGTACATGCAAAGGTCACCTTGTCACCTTGGTGCATAATTATCTTTTCTATATCAAATTTTAGTATTTCTCAATACATATTGGCATAGTATATCAATCATAATCAAATTCCCCTTCTTTTTCATCCCCTTTCATCAAAATTCCCCTTCTTTTTCATCCTCTTTCATCCCCTTTCATCTTCCATTTCATATGATTCTCTATCCTTATCCCCCATTGTTCCCTTCCATTTTGAGAGAACACATTTGTTCTCCTAACCCGCATGTCCTCTCAAGGGGGCATCCCATCACCTAATCCCAATATTTCCTTCTCCATCCTAATCTTTCCTTCATCATTTCTCATCTTCCCATTGACTGGGGCATCATATCTTTCATCATTATTCTCCCATCCACTATGATACAACATATCTTAGCGACATCATATCAAAGAGGGAAAAAATGTAGAGACCTAAAATCTGACATTACCCAACCACACCTAATTTTAGCCTATCATAAGCCTTTAATTAAATAAATATTTATTATTTATTTAGTTATTCCCATCCTTTCCCATATTTATCCTAATCATTTAATTAAACAAATATTTACTATTTATTTAATTATTTCCCCTACATGATCCCATTAATTAAATAAATATTTTATTTAATTAATTAATTTTCATTTATCCTCTATCCTAATCCATCTAATATTAACCTTCCATCTTGTTCACATGGATCAAAATATAAATTTTCCATCTTGTGACAAGTGTCCTCTTCACATGTCTAACCAACTCCTTATCTAGATTCATTAAACCTAGACACCTAGCCAAAATTCAAACTAACTTCTCTTCTTATATATTCATCTCATCTAAACCTCTTCATCCTATTCATTCACATAAGAACTTGTTTCCTTGTCCCAATCTTAAGCTTAAATCCTATCCTTCATGAGCCACTTGTCACATGACTGCATCTTGGATCCAAACCCTAATCCTCAATCAATCCTATCCATCCATCACTCAATTCATCTTGGCCCTTGATTTCTCTTAGAAAATATATAAATGTGAGGCCTCCCATCCCATTTGATAATCCACTTTTGTGATACTGTTATGTTTTCCAATTTTCTATTGAATCATCTTGATCATATCATCGTGTTTTTAGCTTGATAATAAACCACATTCCTCCATCAACACTTTAAAAAAGCAAATCAAGTGGAGCTAGGGTGCACTCTACTTCAACTCTATCTAAGGAGAAAGAAGGGTTTTAGGTTAAGGTATTGTGTGTGTATTGCATTATCTTCCATGTAATTTACCTTTAATATTTTTCTTGTCTTCAACACATAAAGAAGTATTTTTGAAAAGATCCCTCCATCCATCAAAAATTTCTACATCCAATTTTAAAGAAAGAGGGTGCCAATCCTGTATTAAATCATGGTTAATTTTATCGGAAAGTTTAGAAAAGTGAAATAAAGGAGCATAATAGCATAGTACTCAGATGGGTCTTAATATTTCTATGAGGATTCAACCATCCTCACCTCCTCTATGAGATTTATAAGTGATACAAGCTAATATGTAAGTGCAACTCCAATAGCATTACCTCCTCATCCTCAGAGATTATATCCTCACCCTTTGATGATATCTCATTTATATCCCTGTTAGAAATATAGTCCTTGTCTATCTCTTTGTATGTTTCATATCCATAGAAATAAGTGGTTGGACTTTTTGTTCTCATCAATATCTCAATCCTAGTTCTCAAATTGGTCATATGATTGAAACACTTGAAATAAGTGGGACCCATGGAAGTGCTCCATGTTATGCATCAATCAAATCTTGAATAGGTCTATAGCATGGGGATGTTCAGGGAAAATCTACAAGGTATCTATCTCTAATCTATTGATGGACCTATGTAATAGGATGAGTCTTCACCAAGCCATTCCTATCATTCAAGGAGGTAACTCCTCAGAATTAGGATTGTAAGCTCTATCTCTTGACCATAACCCCTACATCTCTCTATAGGGATCAATAATAAAACCCTCATCTAACAAGTTGTCCACCACTTTTTGGAAGCATCAAAGTGCGCAAATCAAGCCCATCTCATGGCTATTGGTAGTGTTAAGTCCAAAGGGGGAATTTCTCATTGATACATGGAATAGTATACTCAAAGATTCATGTCATGAAAAGGGAAGGGTATTTGAAAGAAAGAGTCCCTCATTAATAAATATGGTAGATTTTCTTAGTATACCAAGGTTAGTATGTCAATTCCCTATGCATAAATTATGCTACTCAAGCTACTAAATGATTGGTTCCCAACACTATCTCAACATATGAGCCTTCTTGATCAAGACCTTCTATAAGGGAAGAATGGAAAATCTAGGAACCGATGTGAGCTAAATGACAAGATTATCACTAGGGCATGTAACTCCCAAAATGGTTTCCCAAACTATCCTCCCTTGCATTAACTCTCTCCAAAAGTGAAAGGTGTTCCCCTATGATGATAATTCCAAGGATGCATTGAATATCATAGAGTGATAGTCCACTCTCTTAAAACCAAATAAAATTATAGTGTTCCTATTAGCATCCTAGTAGGTAAGAATGTCACAACATGTGTAATATGAAGGATGAAAATTTGATATCTATGCTACTTGAGCTAATTCATTCCTCTAAATTGTGGCATGATTTGCAATGAACAATACCTCTAATGTATCCATATATTAGAAATATTCATGAGTTTAATTCCACCATATGTAGGTATCCTACAAGGAGAATTCGTGAAGTTAGACCTTTGTTATAATTATAAAAAAACCACTAAAATTAAAAGAACTAAAAATCATAAGTTGTAACATTCAAAAATCCATAAAAATTGAATAATCTTCAAAATTTTCATCAATAAAATAAGAATTAATTGTTAAATCAAAGAAAATGATCAAATTAGGCCTTGAAACAATCAAATCTCACATTGATCTTATCAATGAAAGCATTCGGAAGGGACTCTCAAATGACCTACAAGGTAGCTCAAGCAACCTAGGTTTAAGTGATAGGGTCACGTAGATGACTTACCCTATTAGAGGGGCAACCTAGGGCCACACCCTAATGTGCCTCAATGGGGAAATAAATAGTGAAAATTGGGAAAAATTTAGAAAAATAAAGCAATAAAAGTAGTTCAAACCAAAAATCTAGTCAAATACAATAGAAATTTTCAAAATGAATAGATATTTTTTAGTTAAATTAAATGAAAAAGAAACTAGGTTTTTGAAGAGGTTTTTTATTTTTTTATACATGGGAATCTATAGGAGGATGAATGGTGGCAATGGTATCAATCCCCTCATCTTTATCTTTTTACCCATTTCTACATCATGTAATTTCATCATTGTTTTATTATTTTATCTCCTTTTCCTCCTCCTCCTCTCTCGTCTTCAACCTTTTTGTTTCATTAATGTTTTTGTGGAGTATATTTATTCTTGTTTTGTGTTTTCTTTCACCATCTTAGCAAGTCATTAAGGCAAGATGAGGTGACATAGGTAAACTTCAAACTCAAGTATCCAAGATACTGATGTAGGAGCATCCAGGGTGTAAGAGCAATCTTGCATCCCCAAAAATATTGTTTATTTTGTTTTTTGTTAGGTTTAGTGAATATATTTTTTAAGGGATAAAAATGTCAGGATTAATATTTTTAGTAAGTTTGAAGGACTAAAAGTGGTAGGTTTCTATTTTTAGTAAGTTAGCATTTGCGCACGTATGGACATGAAATCTTACACAGAGCTCCAAAATGGTGAAATGAAGCTAATGTTGAAGAAATCACTTCAATACCATTTTTCACTTGTGAGATATTAATTTTTTGTCTTCAAAATCCCTTTTAAAATATTCAAAGTCAATTTTGAGGCACCTAGAGGTTCTAAATCGGCCTGAAAAGTGGCCAAAAATCAAAAGGCCCATTTACGGGCCTTTGGCGGCCCTGCTTATCAAGATATTTCCAATGGTGTGAACAAGTTGTCAATTTGATGTTTGAGTCAAAATTTATGGCTCCCGGAAGTTGGACTAAATTTTAGGATTTTTTTAAGGCTAGAAAATGGGGTAACTAAATTTGTTGGGCACCAAAAATAGAAGTGACAGTTCATTGGAAAGTCAAAAAAATAATATAAAGTGGTTATGAATGGAAAGGGATTCATTCTAGATGAGAAGATAGATGAAAATATTTCTTTTCAACACAGAATGAAGGTTCAAGTTTCAGTGACCATTATTGCCATTCACGGACTTGCATGTCAAATTTTCTACATGTATTTGCAGCTTACATTTTTGTATTAGTGATCTTGTGACCAGATAGTTGTATTACATTTGATTTCATGTATGTAGATGATTTCTGAGAGTATAATAAAGTTGCACATTTTTTGTTCTTGAATGTTATTATCTGTGTAAGGTGTGTTTAAGGGGGAGTCTCCCTCTATTAGGTACATCCTCTCATCTTAATTTTACACTTAGTTTGAGCTCATCATTTATCAAAATTCACTTGAATAAATTTGTCAATCTTCATTTTTCAAGTTCAAATGTGAGACAATGAAAAATGTAAGTACAAGTATGTGTAGGTCCCACATCAACATTTATTGTGAATGGTACCTACCTATTATGTATACTACCATCCAAAGGGGGGAAATATGTAATTTTTCAAAGTTACATAGGCCAACATGGCATTCCAATGATGATTTAGTAATCCAACTCACATCCCATGAAGGAATGAATTGCATCTTCTTTGATGGATTTCAATCTTGATGATATATCTCTTTGCCTATTTAGCCCCTTAACTGTCTTGTTCAAACCCCAAATTGAATTCCAATTCTTCACACAAACTCGAACACCTTTGTAAACACTCAATTGGAGGGTCAACCAGGAAACCTAACCTTAAGTTTTAGGCTCACCAAGGCAACCTTCCTTAGAAAAATGGGTGACCTTGTTCCTAAAAGGGGTGAACCTATCATCTTTTAAAATGCGTGATTACTTTTAGTTCTAGCTAGTTTACTTCCATTTTTACTTTTTATAGAGATTTCTCTCTAGTCCTAGCTAAACCACTACTCCCATTATCCTCTCTCGTTGACTCTCAATCAATATTTTTTAATCTTTCAATCAATCCTCTGTGATCTCTCATTCAACTCTTCAATTTTATTCCAATCAACCCACCATTGTTGTTGCTTCTCCAACTATAAATATCCTTATCATTTTTAGGGGAGGATATTTATCTTCTTTAATTCTTATCATCATTTCTAAGAGCTTGTATTCCCATAGTGAATCACCACTAGAGGATCAAGATTTTTCATTGTAGCACCCATAAATATTGTCCATGCTTACGTAGGAAGTCAAGACCTTTTACATTCTGTTTTTCAAATTTTATAAGCTTCTTAAACATACAACTCTCAATTTCCTCAATATCCCTATTATTTCCTATCAACAAGTGGAGGTCCTAACTACTATAAAGAAAGGTATAGGAAAATTTGGATCCCAAAGGATGCAAGCCTACACCAGCATTGAGCATATTTTCATAGGTTCTTTACTTTGAGAAGTTATTTTAGATTTAGTAATTAGAAAATTCTCTTTCCCTTGAGGATGTAAATTCATTATCTCTTCTTAGATAGTTTAGAAATATTTTCCTTCTTTATTAGATTTCAACCTTAGATTACATTTTCTATCTTTGTTATATCTTGTATTAATTGCACTTATTTTCATCAAATTAGATTACCTTAGAAAATTGAAACATAAAGTATAAAAATTTGCATCTTAGGAAAATTCATATAGATTTTCATATATTTAAAAAGTTCATTTCAAGCAACTATTAACAAATCATCTTTAAAATTGGGAAGACATAAGGTGTAGATTATTTTAATTTTCGTGTTCTAGGCTAGTTGCATATAGAGATCCCATAAAAGTGCAAAAACATCAAAAAGAGAAGGAAAGCCCTTGATCCCAACACAAGGAATTCAATGAAAAAACGCAGGCATCCTTCTTCCTCATTTAGCATTCATACTCAATGTTTCGAAAGAGATAATATTGGATCAAGAAAATCTTAGACAAGATCAAGGAAAACTTGCTAGCTTAGGAAAAAATTGCTCAAGAAATGGTTTAAGAGCAAACATAAATCTTGTAACAAATTGAATAGATCACAACAAGGGCTTGCATCACAAGAATATTTATATTTAAGGTAAACTCATAAACCGTCTTCATGGGGAAACTAGATAAGACTTTGAAATCATAAGAGGAATTGGAAACATCAACTTGAATTTATTGTAAATATCAATCTCTTAATTTTTTATAGTTAATCATTAAACACAATCAATCATTAACATCACACACAAGCTGGTCACAACAACAACATAATTTTTACCCATGACATTCTACTTCCCTAAAAAGAACAACCTGTCAGTTCTAACCTACTCGACTAGTTGTTTTCATGAGAATAGGAGTGACTAGGTGGGCACCTCTTAGCAATGGTGCAGTTAAATGTGTTATCCAAACTCTAACTTGTTTGCATTGTTCTTGGGTCAATTCTAATCATTAGAGTCATTGTTATGGTAGGCTATCTATCTTGTTCAAAATATTATTATCATGATTTGTTACCTTGGTCTCTAAAATGATAAATCAATTTGGGTTTAAATGTTTGATTAAACAATTAAATTTGGATTGTTATATGGTAGTTTGATAATTCTTAATCCTTAGCCAATAATTAAGCTTAAGTATTTTAAACAGTAGCTTTGATCATGGCATTTAAGTTGTCAAGTTGAGTTTTGTATCGATTTAACTCTTGCCTAGTCGAACCTAGTAAATGATGTGAAAGTGCACCTCATTAATAAGAAGATTGGAAAACAATAATCATAGACAAATTTTTAAACATAATGCATTGACTAACTATTAAGAACATTAACAACACTTAGTATTTTTCTACTTTCAAATATTTTGCAATGACAAGGACTAGTAGTTATATGACCCTTCTTGTGGATTGTCCTCTTATCCTTCCTCAATTTTGTTAGGTCTTATATGTATAGGTTTAACAAGAACAAGATAATGAGCTATATGCTAGTATAGATATCTTAAATACATCTATCTAAAAGAATGCTGGCAAATAACAATTTGGAGCTATTTCATTTACTTAAAAATTATTTTATTTTAGTTTGAATCATTTTATTTAAGTTAATACATGTAGATAAAAAATGTTGTGTGTTGTTTATTTTAGAAATATTAAATATTAATATTTTGATGTATAAATGACTGTCAAATTTAAGATAAAAGATAAGAATTTTTTTAACAGACTCACACCATTACACTTTCCCCCACTGCCATTGTAGAATGTTATTTCTTGTTTGAAATTGATTACAATTTACTAGGTGGTAAAACAAACATCAAAGCACATTTTTAGATAAATATTTTACTATGAAATACATGATATCATTTGACACCATACTCAGTCCAGAACTACTTCACAGAATACATCCCTTGAATCTGCAATTTCCAACACAACCCAGCATTGTTGTAAGTAGATTCCATAAAATAAATTTCCAAAACATAGGAAGTCTAATCTCATAAGCTAGAAAGGAGCCAATGGAGGATTCTCCTTTGCCTCTAATTGATTTCATGAATATGGATTCTGGATTTTGTAACACTGATTTTTTTTTGGAAGTCAGTAATCAATAAATTTCTGGGTACAAGAATAATCCAATTTCTTTCAGGATTACAAAAACCCAACAAGGCTCGGCAACTAAATGTAATGCCAAAGTATGCATTGTATCCCTTATACAGCCAAAGATCCACCATGTTCAGCTCTCAAAAAAATTGAGAGACTGCAAAAGAGGCCTGAAACTCAATACTTGAGCTGGCCATAACTGTTACAATCAACTCTCAGCTTAAACACCAGGGATACTTACAATCTAACACTACAAACCCACTCGAAGTTTAAGTTGAAAGGCTTCTGATCTGTTTCCCTGTCTCTAACCACTCTCAGGATATTCAAGAACTGGAATTCCTCACAAGGAATAGTCAGAAGGCCAGGAGAATCAAAACCATATTCTTCCTCTGCCCTGTCCAGGAGCTCCCTGAACAAGGGATGGTTGAGATCTGTGACCCTCACCACAAAGCGCTTCTGCTGCGCCATGCCCACGAACACAGGCAAGTGCCCCGAAGGAACATCTATTTCACCACCCTCTTCACTGCATGGACAGACTTTCCCCCCACTTTTTTGACACAGAACCGAAGCAACTCTTCTCATTTTTCTCTGCCACTTTATCAGAGCCTGACAGAGCACAACACACATTTTGGGCTTCATCAAGATCCCAATTTGCAGAACTTGTTCGGAAGAACAGAGCAAACAGAGACCCATCTAATAGCCAGAGCTGCCAGCCAATTTGACGTTGGAAATTTCAGTTTTCAACGAAAAATCATTGCTACTGCACTGTTTATGGGCCCGCCATGACACTCAAATGTACGACCGTAGAGAAAGCGAATGTTCCACGAACGATGGCACCGTGAACGGGCCGTACGGCCATGAAAATCGAAAACATGGTTGTCACTGTCGGTGTCAGTTCCACATGCATATATATAGACAAACGTGTGGGAAAATAGTGAAAACCATACCATGGATGTGTGAACACTGAAGCAGCATTAATGGAGTCGAAGCCTGGTCAGCAAAACGCGTTCAACACGTCCAGCAAACAAGACACTTTAGTTTTGTACACTAAATTTTTTTCGTGCATCATTAAAGTTGAGTAGACAGTACAGTAGTCAGTACAGCTCTAACTGTCCAGCAGATGGCATTTTTTTGAATGTGGTTGCACTTTATTGCTTTCTCTCCAATCTGTAGTCATTGTAGACCAGACTCAGCTTTTCTTGGACTTTATGACACATTTGACACGTATTCTCTGCTCCCGTACTTTGGACAGTGGACTGAAATTTATCCGTATTTTGAGCATTGAATTGTTTGTTGGAGTCTAAGCTTTTCAGTTGAAAACAGGCCAGCTAAACATTGAGCATTATCCATTCCATTAACTAGTTTAGGACACAATCTTAACTTCATTCTTTATTCTTGAAAGAGAGGTCACAAGTTCAAATCCTGCGGGGGGTGGGGTATGGACACCGTGTATTGTGAAGCACGAGTTAGGTGCCTCCTACATATTGGGAGTACGAGGCAGTCCCATATACTTAAGCCATCTGTAGACCCAAAAATAGATCGCTCAATATTGTGGATTATAAAAGGACCTTTCCTTTCCTTTCCTTTACTTATTGTACTTGCAAGGGATTCTAATCTTGGTAGATGGCATAATCAAGGTACATTTGAGTATTGAATTTTTAGTTTGAGTCTAGGTTGTTTAGTTGAAAACTAAATATTGAGGGCGAGCTAAACATTGAGCATTATCCATTCCATCAAAGTAGTTTAGGATACAATTTTGACTTCATTCTTTACTTATTGTACTTCTATGGGATTCTAACCTTGGTAGATAGCATAATCAAAGTACATTTGAATATTGAATTTTTAGTTTGAGTATAGATTTTTCAATTGAAAACTAAATATTGAAGGCAAGCTAAACATTGAGCATTATCCATTCCATCAAAGTAGTTTAGGATACAATTTTTACTTCATTCTTTACTTATTGTACTTTCATGGGATTCTAACCTTGGTAGATAGCATAATCAAGGTACATACCATTACTTTTACCAATTGAGTTCAATCAACGGCTACAACCCTTTAGCAATCTTGGCCTCATTCCTTATTTATTGTACCTCTATGGGATTTCAACCTTGGTGGATGGCATAATCAGGATACATGTCATCACTTTCACCAATTGTGTTCAACCAATTGGCTATAAGCATTTGGGTTTAACATTTAATTTAAAAGTTGATCAAATTACCCAAGGGTTGTAACTCAATTGGTTGAGCACGATTGGTGAGGATAATAGTTATGTTCCTTGATTTTGTCATCCACCAAGGTTCAAATCCCTTGAAGGTGCAATATAAGGGATGAGGTCATGATCAAACCCCAAGCAACTTTGGAAAAATCGATACCCCTTAATCCTTAGCTCTTAGGCGAAGGGGTTTGATATAAAACCCTTCAACAAAAGATAAAAGAGAGTTCATCAAATAAGATATATTCACATAAGTATAAATTAGCTTAGATTAAATGTGATAGTTGTAGAAGTGATAATTGAAACATTAAATACTAAGCTAAGAAATTAAATGTAAGATGGATATACTTAGCTCTAGGAATTAAGATGGATAATTCTAATGTAGCCATTGAATTTGACAAATCAAGAATTAGAATTGTATCCTGTTTATTTATACTTTGCCTTAAGATCAAAATAGTTGGTCAAGTCCATAAGTGTGGGTCTTTTTTGTAATCAAAAATATAATATTTTCTTGTGAAAATGATCTAGCTTAGATTGAACTCATGTTTTTTGATTCGCCCAATTCACTTCATTTCTCATAGTGTTATGGATTGGCAATGTTAACACGCCTAGGGGAGATTATTGAATCTCAACGCTCATATTCTCCTAAGTCAAACCTCTTGATAGGACCAACTTTATGACCATGGAAACTATGTTCCTCGAGGATGCGTCCCCTAATTTTTTTGTGTAACCTCATTGGGGGCGTTCCAAGGACAACTCAATAATATTTCCTAGTTGTCCCCAATTAAAAAATTGATGGAAACATCTTGGGTATGCGGAGATGGAAAAGGGATGGCATGGGGACAACTAGTCGTCCCCACACCTGTAGATTTTTTTTAAAAGGCCCCAACTTTTAAAAAAAAAAAAATGTTATTTGTGGGCCCCCACACCCCTCTCAGCCTAAACATAACAAAAGGAGGACTCCATATCTAACATTTGTTCATTTCTACATGCAAAAAAAATGTAGTCAAGTTACCAACAAGGTTTGAAGGTGCAATTAGAAAAACCAACAATGGGTAGCAACTAGCAAGAGAAGTGAAGAAGTGTGTTAATCTTCCATTTGCATGTTTTAGTTTATTTTCAAATTGATGAAATGCATGATTTTTTTTCTATTTTTCAGTTTCTAAATTCCATTTGCATATTATTTCACGAAATAAAATGTGTGTAGTAGTAGTAAGAGTGGTGAGCATGATGAGATGGAAAAAATAAATGAAAGCCAAAATGTGAGTTACAAGCTCAATTGGGGGTTCATCAAGGTGTTAAAATGGTATGGGTGAAGGGGGACAACCACAAAATCCATTTGATTTCCCTTCTAAAGTTCTAAAAACTTATGCAAAAGGCCCTTTTAAGTCCAAAAAAAAGCTTCTTCGATTTGTGATAGCCCTAGACAAAAATAAAAAGAAAAATAGAAATATATAGGGGGTACTAGAGTGTGGTTGTGTCACATTTGTAAAATTTATTTTAGAGGGAGTTACACAAGAGTGTATTATCATCTATTGGGATATACATGACAAGGGGTGAAGGTTTTTAAAGAGATAAAGGAGGATGAGAGGGTAGAGTGTCATATTTCCAATGTCAACACAATCCACACAATCGGCTATGCATATGCCCTATATGGTTGGTAGTGGTAGTGGTAATGGTGATGTTTCCACAAGAGGGAATGGAAGACTATTACTAATGAGCAGCTAGGGATAGTTGTGAGTTTATTCAATGTACATGCACGAGATGTGGTAGAGTCTTTCATTGCCAAAAAAAAATTATGCCCATGTCATCGCATTCCATGTAGTACATGTTCTCTTTAATTCAAACAAATGTTCAAAGATGTATCTTGTGTTGGTCTCTCAGCCACACCCCTTGGAGAATATTAACTGTGTTGTAACCTCCTTGACAAAGAATATTCCAAGGTGAGTTTGGTGATAAAGTACATGAGACAAAGTTGGATTAGGAAAATTTGCTCTATTATTATGGATGGGTGGATCAATATTAGATATTGGCCACTTATCAACATCATAGAACTTGTTGTTTAGTTGGCTCTTTTTTCTTAGAGATATTGATTGTTATGGGAAGTGTAAGGATGCATAATTTTAATTTCATATTTTAAGAAATGTCATAAAGGAGGTTGTGGCCTCAAATGTTGTACAAATGGTCACTAATTTGACATGTGTGCGTAGATTAGCTAGCATGATGGTGGAGGGTGCTTACAAGAACATATTTTGAACCCCATGTTTTGTTCATGCATTGAACAATGCATTAAAAGACATAGGGAAGATAGATAGATTTTCTCCTGCATTTCACTTGTTGTGGATGTCATTAGATATGTTGATATGAACTCTCCTAGTATTACAGAGATTTATGAGACATTTGACAATATGCTTAGAAAAATGAGATAAAAATTTTGTAACAAGAATCCGATTTGGGATTATATGTGTAACATGTATTAAGCCCATTGTGATGTGATAGTGGAACACTATGAACACCCCACTTCATATGGAAACTTTTTCTCTAAATCCAAAATGGTATGCACCAAAATTTGGTAGGTTACAATTTTTTGATGATGAAGAGGTGAAAGAAGGGTTAATCAAGGCCCTTTGAAAGATGTATTCAAATGAGGAGTCAAGTTTACTTCTCACACAATTTAGCATTCCTTTACTAATCTTTGTGGTCCAACATTCAACAAACTAGAGGTGAAGAGAGATAGAACTATATTAGCTCAAACTCATCCTATTGGATGGTGGACAAGCCATGGAAAGGATACACCAAAGTTGAGAATGCTCACTATTTGCCTCCTTTCGTAGGTTTTTAGTTCATCTATTATAGAAAAGAATTGATCCACATATAGGTTCATTCAATCTATCGATAGGAATAGGCTAACCTCTAGATGAGCAAAGAAGTTGGTGTTTGTGCATGGTTTTTTGTGACTCTAGGATTGTTAGACTTCAAAGTATCAATAGAGTCCAAATTTATGGTGGGATGTTTATCTAGATGATGCCACCTATATTGATGAGGAGGAGACACATCAAGGATTTATTGGAGTTCCATTAAATGAAGCAGCCCCTCATAGTGATAGTGACTCAAATTCAAA
>VDFB02330252.1:19149-40512 GCA_007258455.2 Sequoia sempervirens
CTACTCTCCTAGGGGATCTATCCCTCTCTCTCACAACCTCCTGCTCATCTACCTGTCTAGGTCCAAGATGAGCTAGGACCTCCTCTAAAAGTGGACGTATCTGAGAACCCTCTACTGCTGACTGTACGGGATTCTGTTCCTCATTTCTCTGACCCATCTGTTATGCTTGGTCACTATGGTGAGGGCTAGGAGGGGGAGTAACCTAAGGGATTGGCCCACGGCCTCCACCTCTACCTCTACCATGACCTCTTCCTCCTCGCCTAGGCATGTTCCTACACATAACAATTACGAGTCTTAGATACTATTCAACCAAGGTCAGCTTACACTACATACTAGGTCAACCTAATGGGCTCTAGATTACCCAGAGCGTCCAGTGTTTGTAACCTTGGCTCTGATACCAATCTGTAATGCCCCGTCTAAATAACCTAAGAATGTTGCAAAGGTGATATAAAAGTGTAATAAAATTTTTAAAGTACTAATATAATGTTATCTAGTTGCATACATTCTTAGGTTAATCGACGTTACACTACTTTAAGTTCTCCATAAGCGACTTATGTACTTTCGCATTGCTCCCAATTTAAAAACATAACATAAATCAAACATTGCATATAATTTAAAATTTCCATTCAAGATATATTAAAGTACATATACTTTTCCATACATTGCATTGATAAGATATTACATTGCTCATCCATCTGATGAGATAGTTTAAATAATAGATACAATTTTACAAATGATCTCCTCTTATACAATTGAGGGATGTTTTTACATTTCAAGTCTTACAATATACAATGGTAAAGAAATAGAAGGAATCCATGTGCGAGCTCTCCATCCATGAAGCGCTCAATGCAACAATCGAACTGGGGACCCAACGGAGTAAGGTGCACGTTCCACCCAACCATGTGGTACCCGTAGGTCCACCCCCCGTGCTAGGAGATAGTAATAAGGCTACCTAGACCAAATCTACTAACCCTAGACACTAGTACAAACACACTATTGGTTACATTGCTTCCAGATTTGACAATCAATTTGAAACTCAAACAAAAGGTTTAATTGTTATTCTAGGTTCTCTGTCTAAGGTTTACGAGTGTACACATAACCATAATCAATATAAAAGACTAATCACGTTTCAATGAACAACGTCCAATATTCATAACTTCGGTGTCAAACCACCAACAAAACTATGTACACATACTTAGATAACACTTGATATTTTAATTATCAATCACATTCCCAATTTTAACGGTTGGTCTGGAAGACTTGTTTACTCTATATTTTTCCCAATTTGCCCAAAAAAAAAAAATTATTTAAAACAGATTGAAATAAATTATTCCTTCTACTTTAGGATATACTAAATCCTTTCAAACAGTTTATTTGCATGAAATAAAAACATCTTAATCAAATTTCATAATTAAACATTCTAAGTCATAACTTTCATGATTTTATAAATATACTCCAATTTGTCAATAAAACAATTTTAATCCAAATTTTCATTGATTATTTAAATATAAGTCAACACTTATATAATCTTATTTAATTCATAATGTTATATCATTATTTATGCTATAAAAACATCACATTAAAATAAAATAATTAAAATTCAATTTATTAATAAATTTATATAATATATATTATAATATTATATTATATATATAATATATTCAAAATATATTATATATAAAATAAATATTAATAATATATAAAATATAAATAAATGTTAACTTTTACTAAAAGTAAATATTCATTAAGCAAAACTTTTATTAAAAGTTTATAATAGCCACGCAGCCCGCAGCTCCTCACAGGAGGTTGCGCTGCCTGTGGGACAGCGCCTCCTCCACATAAGTGTGGAGGGCACTGCCTCACAGCAGCCGCACCCTCCACTGTGAGGGGGGCGGTGGCTGGGAGGAAGCTCCCCCGCCGTCCATACCATTCATTAACAAACCCACGAAAATACAAAAAATTTAAAACGCATTTCTTTAAAATATATGCGGATTAAATCCGCCGACCACTGTAAAATAAATTTCGGTTGGAAATTCGCCGTACGGCGATTTCTCTGAATTTAATTTTTTTAAAAAATAAACCTTCATAAATAAATAAACATAGTATCCTATAATTTACCCAACAGTGAATAAAAACAGAGGTTTTTAAACTGGTAAAATTTTCTTCAGAATAAACCACAATAGATAAAGAATTTTTTTTTTTACAGAGATAATTTTCTGTACAATGAGTTTTCAATAAAATAAATACACCCAGAAGTATTTTTTTTAAAATTCAACCCCATATCCTCTTGTATTTAAATTTAAATTTTCTATTTCCAAACAATATTTCCCTTCAAAAAATTTGAAATACTTATTTTTTTAACAGAGAGGATTTTCTATAGAAATTTTCTAAAATTATCAAATTTTCACACGGCATCATAATTTTCTTTTACCAACAATTTTCTTTTACAGCAAGATGAAAACTACAAGAAAAATACCTGTATCTCCTTTCTCCTTGCTAACTGATGAAGAGAAGTTTGTTGCCTGTAACCTCCAATCCTTTCCCGTACAGCAAAATCCAATCCAAAATCTAGTTTTCCAACTAACACAATAGATCCTCCACCAAGATTTTTTTTAAAAGATCTTCTAAAAGAAATAACAACCCCAACAGAGAGGAATACCAATTCTTAAGAAATTTTGGATTTTAACACACAGAGAAAAAAATAATTTTTGCCAGTCCCCAGAAAATATCCCCGAGGCAACAGAATAACCCCGTGCAATTTCCCCAGATCCTCAAAATCCTCTGTGAAATTTTTTTAACAACCTTTGCCATTATGGCACTCATACACTTGTCGAGAAGTTGTTGAGAAATATCTTCTCCACTTCTCGGCAAGTTTTGCCATTCAATAATTTTGCATGCAATTTCAAATAATCTATTTAATTTTAAAATTTGAAATTAATATTCTTTCAAAACACATGCAACTTAATTAATTTTATTAAATTTAAAATTTAAAACTCATTTCACATGCATATTCTAATTTAATTTATTTAAATATAATATAATCTATGCACTTAATAATTTAATCTGATTAATTAATTTATTTAATTAAATAGTTAAATCCTTTTAAAGATTAACTATTTAACTAATTAAACTAACTAATGTATTAAATAATTAAGTAAATAAATTTCAATTATATTTAAATATTAATTTTAAAAACAATAAATAAAACACAATAATCAACATTAAACATAAGCAAATTTACCTTTTTCAAGAACGATTTAACCAACAGAAACACATTACAAAACAACCTATGACTCAAAACTGAAAACTGACATTGTACTAAATCTAAGGTTAAAGACCGGACTAGGATTAACCTAACTACTATCTCCCATTCAACATTTTTCGTTGAGTCTTGACACGCTCAGACCTGATTACACAGGTGGAGTCGGTGTCATGTACCTGCAATCCTGCAACCGAGAAAACAATGTACATACATATATATATAAAGCATTAAAACAGACACACCGTGCGGAGAAAATCACAGATATCGCAGGGCACTCGCAAGCGAGTGATGCGATTCTGTTCTCCACACCAATACACTCACAGAAAACTGACTCATAACATGTTGTTAGTCCATCATAAACATGTGCATATCCATAAACAACTGAAAATAACCATCTACACTAAATCATATCATAGTCTGAAAACAACAATAAACATCACTCAGAGTATCATCATGTCACAGAATAATCCATCATCGCTCAAAATCAGCGATCCAAGTATCCAACAAAACAACAAAGTCTAACAGTATGAGAAAGTATCAACGGAAAACATAGCATAAACGGAGGGGTACTACATGGGGGTCATAATGATTCCTCCTATCCTTCTTTCACTAGTTTATTTATTTATTTTTCTCTCTTTTGGAGAGGATTTTTTTCTAATGAGGTTTTCTCCTTTTCTCTAGTTATGAGAGATTTCATTTATTTGCACATAGGTACTCATCGAGCCTTGTAGTCGGGACCCATCCATGCATACATCATTGTATTCATCATTATTATTTTATCTTCTCCCTAAGGTGATCTTAAGGGGAGGTGTTGGAGCAAATAAGAAAAACGCCTAATAATTAATTAAGTATTACGCCCCGTTTTACTTTATTACACTTAAGCTAAACTTAGGGGTGTTTTTTTATTATTAGATTGAAGTATTTTTAGGTCATGTTGTCTCATAGCATAGGATGAGGATACTTGTCATGATCTAACTTAATCCTCACCTAGGGTTTCATCTGGGTTTTTTTATTTTATTTTATAAGAATTCATTTGTACATTATAATCATTCAAGTTAATTCGTTATCAATACATAAGCCATTATGTTTTTTTGGATCAACCAATCTCTCAAGGTTGTATAGTGTAATCATTATTTTTTTTCTCCATGTGATAGGAGTTTTGATTGTAGGTGATTTCTAGGAGTTGTGGGGTTCACTATCAACTCCAAAAACGTCCAAATTTATGGCCATGGAAATGATCAAGGATGGAAACATTCATACATGTAGAAGATATTGCAGAATTAAACGCAGTTTAGGTTCTATAGTTGAAACATTCTTAGCATGTGTCTTTCTTAAATGTGAATGATATGTAAATAAATGCTTGAATGTAATCAAATATAAAATTAATATAATTAAATGTATTTAAATATTAAAACATAGCAACAAGTTGCATGAACATGTGTTTTAGTCGACTCATAATAGTTAGTGAAATAGGTGGGTTGGCTTTGATTTAGAATTTGAATTATAAAATCTTAGGGGTCAAATGCATAGATGTGAGATCAATCTCGTACAATAGGATTGACCTAAGACAAGAAAAAAGTGTTGGAATTAAAGTAGAAATGGAATATTTAGGAATAGGTGTTGGATAGGTGTAGTAAATGGATAATCAAGATGCATATATAGGAATATATGTGTATATGGATAAAATGAGGGTAAATGCATGAAAATGTGCATGTACATAATAAATAGTATTATCAAAAATAAGTCCAAATTCACACAAAATTACATCATTGTTAGTGTGCACTATTCTCTCAAAATAAATAGAAATTGACACGAGTATACAAATTTTAACATTACAAATTAATGTCTTATTTTTATTGGTGGGAAAGCCTTAAAAATTGACAATGTTTATATTCAATTTATTTGGAAATTTTTTCAAGCATAATATTAAATATGTTAACCAAATTGAGAGCTATATGTGATTAGAATTCTACATGTATACCCTTCACTTAACTCTACCAAATGGGTTATATTTTTTATTATTAGTTTATAAATTTTAGGTTTCATAGATAAATAAATTATCAATATATAATAGATTTCAAGCTTAGTCTTTAAAAAACTAATGATGTAATCTTAGATTACCTAGAATTATCAAAGCATTTGAGGGGATCAATTGTTCAAGCCACAAAATCCCATTGCAAGGTAGAATCACAATATTGGTATGAAATCACAATTCCATATCAAGGAAATTTTTTAATTTTCTATAAATAAATCAAAAAAATATTTGATTAAATATTAAATAATATATTTATTTGAAAATATTAAATTGTTTTATGATTAAAAAAATTAATAAAAAATAGAATAATTATATTTTTGTATAAATGAAATATAAAATTATTATTAATTATTAAATTATTTGATATATAAATAGAATTAATTGTTTAAATATAAATAAATTTTGATACTTTGATTAATAAAGATATAGTGTTTATTCTATATACTAAGACATGCATTTGAGGAAAAAATAGCAACAAAATAATAAGCCTATGTAATCTATGGCATCATGTCATTATATTTATTAATAGATTTTCAAGGCATTAAATATGTTTCAAAAATTAATTTTATATATATAACAACTAAGCATGTGTATCCAGGACATCAACGGCGAATTATATTCATTCATACCATCACAGCATCAAATGGTGTCCTAAAGTAACTAAATCAACCATACACAATGCCCCCAATCAAATGGTTGAATATTTCAACAGTCAAGAATGTAAAGAGTAGCCAAAAACATATCACAGTGTCATAGTAATATAAGCCTCTCTCACACATGTATGGTTCCATAAGTCAAGCTAGCAACCACATAACTCAAAATCAAATCAATACCTAAAAATGACCTTATCAAACCAAAATAATGAGCCCACAAGAAATAAAGACAATATCATATCTCCCTCCCTCTATAAGGATTTCAATAAATAATCTCATCGTATCTCTCCCAATATGGTGTTATCAAATAAATTCATATTAGTTGAATTGTGCTCAAATCCATTGATCCAAGGACCAACTTTTTTGCAATAACTAATCACATCTTATCTCTCCACATGAAGTGTTATCAAACAAAATTGAATTGAGTAAATTGTGCTCAAATCCATAGAAATCTAAGGATCAACACTATAAGTATCTAGAAAACCAATTTAATGAGATCAACAATACCTTGGCCACACTCAGTAAGTTAATTTTTAAATGACAATATATAAAGTGACATCATTAAATATATGTTTTGGATCTATAGTATTAAGTGGATGCAAGAGCATTAATAGGATGGAAAAACTTACTATTAGATTTTAAACTATTTTTAATATTAATAGTTATTGGGAGAAGAATTTACAATGATATGTCATTTTATTAGAGTATGTTTAAATAAAAAGTGTTGTAATTGTTAATGGGTCTTTAGTCAGCTAGTGAAGTTGAATAGTTCTAAATAAATACACTAGAGATCAAGTCTTGTTGAATGCATGGCCCCAACACTATAAAGGATGAGGTTGGGATTGTGCCCCAAGTGACTTTTTCAAAATGGATACCCTTAATTCTTGGCTCTCAATTGAAGAGGTTTCAGCCTATAGCATGTGCTCCCGTATCAAATAGCTAAATAATTAAATGAATTTGATATAAAACCCTCCAACAATAACAAAAGTGTCATAATGCTTATCTTTTTTTTAATTTTTAACTTTGACATTATTAACATCAACAAAATTGTCTAATGTGCATACTACCATAAAAATAAAAATAAAACCCAAAAAAATATTTTTTGATGAAAAGAATAGATCTATCACTAAAAATTATGTTAACAAATACAATAAAATCAAAACTTATTTTATTCTTCACATTCATAAAAAAATCAAATTTAATATACCAAAATAATCTTTAATTTACTAACATTACATTTATCTTTGATTTATCCTTAATATTATCATTTTCATTCTAAATGATCCCACAACTTTTTTATTTTTGACATCCTCAATACTACAACAAACTACACAATTCATAAAATGGTAACCCAAATTTACTAAAAGGCCTTCATTTCCCTCATTACTAAATTTTATTAAAGAAGAGTTTATATCTCATCTCACAGGCGTGATTTTTATTTTTAATATTACTTCTAAAGTTTTATCAAATCATATTTTATATAATAATATCATATTTAAGAATTAATATTAAATTAAATATGTTAAATAATTGATAAAAATTGCATAGGTGTATATTAAAAATTGATTTAATATATTGTTTGAGAATTTACTATTCTAATTTTCATTTAAAATCTTTACTCTATAAAAAAAAATGGCTTTTTAAATTTACACAATGACTTTGATTACATATAAGTCTAGATTAAAAAATTTAAAACATTAGTATGATATTATATAAGTATTTGAGATTGTTTAAGAATAATTTCAAAATATTTTAATCAAGAAAATTTAAAATTGATTATATAGTCAAAAATTTGGAGAATATAAACTATATAAGTAAATCCTTTTTTTCGGAAATGATTGAAGAAATAATTTCTAAAAAGATTATACCAACTTCAAAAGAAAATGATGTTGAAATCAAAGAACATAAAAAATCCCTATATTTGTTGAGCTTGATCAATTATAATGCTTATTAAAATTCTGAATATGATGCAAAATAAATTTAAAATTTAAAATTATAATGTCAACGCATAACCTAATTTCACTTTCAATGTGCAATAGGCATCACAAACCACAAATGCTATATTGCAAAGCCTAACACAAAGTTTCCCTTAAAAAATCTAAATCTAAATTGCAATTAACATCATAAGCCCCAAAAATTGTTCTATAACATACTTTCCCTCTAAAATTCAGTTTCCTAAAATCTCTAGAAACTAGCATTGTCATTAAATTTGCACAGGTTTGACACACCAACAACCAACACAAAGAAAAACTACTAGAAATTTGATTCAACACTACAATGCAAAGAAAAAAAGATAATCTAATGCAGTAGTTAGCAACATATCAAGTGAATGATCAATTAGCAAACATGTGTAAAGCGTACAACATAAGATAGAAAATGATGTTTTTGATATTGTAAATTTGAGTTTTAAAAAGGTCTAGACTCTTGTGCAACAGATCAGTCATTAGACAAATGGAACAGGTATATGTAAGAGACCACACTTCCTTAATCTGAAATTTCACTATTTTTTTATTTTTATTCTTTTAAAGTAAATCTCTTAATGTCTTGCTCAATTAATTGTATACTCAGGAACTTCTATCCATACGGGATAGGCATCTATCCATCCGGGATAGGCATCTAACCATACGGGTTAGGTCAATATCCATACGGAACCAAGACTCATCTATCCATCAGGGATAGGCATCTAACCATTCGGGTTAGGTTAATGTCCATTCAGGACCAAGATCTATCTATCCAAATAAGGTAGACATCTAACCACATGGGTTAGAAAATGTTTTGGCCAGAGACTTAGACTCATCGGGACCATCTGGGTCCTAAGTCACTCTCTAAAGACTACACTCCCCTACTAGGAGTGCACCGAGGTCAATGTCCTTAGAAGTATGTGAGATAATAATAAAAACTTGAGTGCTACCTCAGAATTTGGCCTAAAGCCTCAAGGAATCAAGCGAATCCATCTGGGATTCCTTCTGAGTATAACAAGTAATTTCTAACTTTAATTTTAATATTTATTTATCTTCCTTTAACTCAAGGTATCTTAACAAGACCAATAAGGTAAACACCCTTAACCAATCCTAAATCCCCACCCTGAGTGCCTACGTACTAGGGACAACTTCGTCCCTAGACTGCCTACATACATCGTTTCAGCACGGGATCAAGGCGTATAATATGTAGTTATGTTTTCTAATCTATTGTTGGATGTAAACTGTTTTGTGGGTACACAACCCTTTCTAGGGCCATTTCCCCAGACAATTTCTCTTTGGTTGCTACCCACATAAGGGAGCATAAAGATTCATGGTGATCTTTTGCTTGTTTCCTAATTCATCTGTCCTAAATTCCTATAAGGCACGTCACCCTTGCCCATTAAATAACAAATCATCAAAGATAAAAGAATTAAAAAGTCAATTCACATGCCCAAACCCTATTGGGGTTTTCTATGATTTTCACTAGCGGATATAAATCCATTCTAGTATTATCTTTTTTTAGATTATCGATCCAAGAGGGATTTCCCACCCCTTGGATTTTAACTCCAAAAATGTTCCTTATTACTCCTCGGCGATTTATAGGCACAATGCCACAGACGTCGTTGTTGCAGCTTTATTAGGCTATAAGTGCAGTAACTCAAGCGCGACAGCATTACCCGTAAACGTGAGTCAGAGGCACCATTAATATCGAACATTGTTGGTTTTTTTGTTTTTCTCCTCTTATTTAAGTTTTCTATCTAAGAAGGAAATTAAATGCATTATCAACAATAAGAAAAGTATCTTGTGCACATAAACCAAATGGTAATATAAAAGTTTTATACCTTCTTGCTAAGGAAGTAAGATTAAATGAACTTAAAGAAAAAAAAAAAAAACTATTTATTCAAGTACATTTTCTAGCAAGAAGTAATGCATCTACTTACATCCTATGAAAGTAAAACTTTTTGTAACAATGTATTGAATAGTCAAATCCAACATAATGTTAAATTCTTCAAGATGGGTGATCTAATTTAGAGATGGTATGAATCTAATTGTTTTGCAATGTTAGTATTTCCTAGAAAAGAAACTTGAATCTATGTCATAGAGTGAAGTAGTTTTGATTTAAATTGCATAACACTAATATTTTCAAGATAAATATCCATCTAAGAAAGCATAAATAATTCCAACTCAGGGAAACTTCATAGCATAATCTATTGTTTCAAGACAAAAGGTTTATTAATTTTGATTGAATTACATGAATAAATAATCCAACTAAAAAAGACTTGATTTTAATTGCATAAGTTATTTCACTAATGTCTTAGATAGATAAACCAATACAATGTCTTAATCTAATAAGAGCCTTGATTTTAATTGTACAAGTTATACTACTAATGCCTCAAGATTGATGATCTATCTAAAGTAGGTTTGCATTAATTTTCATAAGTTTATTCTTGATAATATTCTAATGATTACATAATGATTTATACACTATGCCCTTGTTCTAATTAAATGAATCAGCCTTGTTTTAAAAAGAATTGAATCTACTTGCATATTAAGGGAGAAAAATTATTTAAAGAATAACCATGATGTTGAAGGATTAAGTTTATTTCAAATTTATTAAATGATAACTATGATGTTGTGTTATAAGCCTTAAATCCCAAGAAAATAAATTTATTGCATGGAGAAAAAGTTTACAATAAATCTAAGAGCTAAGTTTGTGGCATAACAAGAAAGCAATTTTATTAAAGATATCTTATTAATATCTTAAGTTAGATAGTATTTTGTAAATTTAAGCTTATAATTTAATGTGTAATGGTCATAATTGTTATCATAGAATTGTAATTATTGTCATAAAAATATAGTATTGCCATAAGATATAAATGTTGTCATTCCTCTACTTTAAAATCTTCTATAACTAGGTCCATACTCATAGTTTATCATCATTTTATGAAGAGAGATATATTCTAAGTTCATTAATTATATTCAACAATAGCTAGTAATCATTTCCATCTTTTATTCAAAGGAAATTAAATACTATCTCATAGAACCATGGTTTGGACCAAATCTTCATCAATCATAGATGTTAGTTAATTTGTTGTCTTACTAAATTAGGGTAACATTATTAAAATTAAGAAGTTCATGGAATTTCCTAATAATATGAACTCATTTAATGAATAAACCCATCATTTGATAGTTAATTAGACCAAATAATTTATTGTTTAATCTATCCAATTGATACCCCTTTTTTGAAAATTCTATCAATTTATTTATTTTCAAAGGACAATCTAATTTTAAAATAAAAACAAAACTTATTTCATTTATGACTTAATTAAATTAAAAGAAAATTAATTAAATGTTATAAAGAACTTTAATATAAAAACCATATTATTAAACATGTGTATTTTAACAATAATAAAATAATAATTCATTTATTTGTAAATTTTATTTTATAAAAATTGATTTATATGTGTAATGACATTAACAAAATTAAACGAAAATCATTTCTTTGTAAATAAACATAGATGAGAATAAATGTATTGATTTAAAGAAGAAGAAAAAAGAATAGAAAAATTAGTTTCATTCTAGATTTAGTTGAAAAAAACAAAGAATGGTAAGGACAATAATAATAGATTGATTCTAACTCAAAACAAGGATAGGAAAGAGAGTAATAGCTTGATTCTAACTAATTTGTAGATTTAATTAGTTTTTTAAAAGAAAATTAAAAAACCCTGGATGTTGAAGAAGTTGCAACAATCTTCTTCCAAATCTTCTCCTTGTGCCTTCTTCAACTTGATTCTCCTTCCTTCAATCCTATTTAAAATCCTTCTTCAAAGTGATAGCATAAAAAAAGCATTCATGTGTTGATGATGAGAGAAGAAATGGCCTCAATTTATAGACTTGAGGGGAGGTAAATAGAGGGCCAAGATTGGATATTGATTCAATGGCTATGATTGTTTGAGAAGGTGGGGTTTGGATTGATAGCCTCACTTTGTGATAAGTGTCACAAGAAAGCTTTGAAAATAGGCCCACATGGCATGGGGAGAGGAGCCAAGGGTGTTCACACATGTGTGAGCACACCTTGGAAGAAGTGGATATGACAAGTCCCCACACCTTTCCCAAGACCATAAAACTCGTCACTCTTCTTTAAGTGACTTTTTAGGGGTTCATACTTTTCCCAGAAGGTCATATTATGTTTTCAATAAGCTTCCACCCCATAGGTACTTACCCTAGGGGTTTCATTTTTATCCTAAAGTCAATAAGACAAGCCCAAATAACCCTATGCAAGAGAATTCTAATCTTAAAATACAAATTTTGATTTGTGAGCACACCTTGGGTAGATGAGATGTTGACATGTCTATGACATGTAAGAGAGAGGGTGGTTTGATAATGACATGTCTATGACATGTAAGGGAGGGGGTTTGACCATGTGTGCTCACACATGGGGAAGCCAAATGGCTCAAAGAGGAAAGGTCGCATGCATGGTGTGAACTCCCACACAAGGGTGAGTGAGGATGAGTTGTAAGGTGATAGTGACTTGTGCATGCAAGTTACATGTGAGGGAGATTAAAATGAATTTTTAAATTTGAGAAAATGATAATGAAGATTAATTAATCAATTAATCTAGGATTAATTGATTAATGAATTATGGAGGATAGTGACATCTCCCTAATCCTAATTAATTAGATTAAATGATGTATTATATTAAATTACTGTGACTTAAGAAAGTGGCTAATTTTATTAATTAAGTATAATGATAGATTGTGTTAATTAATAATGCTTAGGATAGGATGGGGACACTTGTCATGTAATGACTTAATTTTTTATTCACAATTATTTTACTCATTTTTTTCCATTTCTCCAATACCATGTGTTGAAATTGTTAATGAAACACTTATTTATTAATATTGTTAACTTTTATTTGTTCTTTTTTAGGAGTGTGTTTAATAATTTTTATTTGTTTTTTGTTCTTTATTTAGTCACTACCTTCTTCACACATAAATTAATTGTATAAAACCACTTACATAATATTACCACACAAAATTATAATATGTCTAAAGTTTTAACAAAAAGAGGGTCATGACAGTATCAAGAAATATGAGATCAGACAAACCCAACAAAATAAAACGAAGAGAAATACAATTGTGGTCTAACTATCGTCCACCACAACAACAAAGAACACCAAGGTCCAACCTAGACAATGTCAAACTTGTCCCTATTAAATCTTACACCCTTTACTCTAAAGTGAGATTGGAAAACAAATTTGAAAAGACCTTTCTTCCACCTTTGTACAATCTCCACATAATAAGGTGAAAAGTGAGGGGATTCCTCCATAGAGGGTCCAACAAGATTTACAAAAGGGACACAAGAATGTCGAGGTGGAATAGACACACTTCAATCAGCCACAAGAAGATTGGGCTGAAGCAAATCTGAAGCTAAGCGATAAAGCTCCATCACATTAGAAAGTTGAAGTTGTTTTGAAGCCAAAGGCCTAGCAAAATAAGTGGTCAAAAAGGGGTGATTCTCCATAAGATTTGAGGGAGCATCAAGGGCCAGGCACATCATATCAACAATAGGCTCAAGAGAACCATTCCCTTGAGAAGACTCGATGTCCTAAGAAAAGTAAAGGATATTATTAAAGAATCAATCTTTTAATTACCACCAAATATTTCATTATTACTCATTTCATAGGTGAGATTACAAATAGATATGCAAATACTACAACATGAATCCAACAAAAGTATGATTATCAACCATCTATTCAATTTTTGAAATCCATGACATGATTACATGACAAAGAGCAATTGAAATCATCATTCAACCATGTTTGGACATTATTCTACACCTTGATTTACCAACCTTACATCTAAAAGATGCTCATCAGCTTCAACCCATTGTTCATCAAATTCTAGCAAGAAATGCAAACCATTCACCCAATATACATTTTGAGGCCAAGAACCCATCATGATATCAGAGGTGATTCATCTTTCAAAGAACCACTTCAACTTTCGATGCACCATTTGATTTAACTAATTGAGTGTTGGAGGGTCATCATTATTTCCTTAATTGGAAATTAACTGCATTTTCTACAAGTATGTGCAAGAACACCCATTGCATGGAACCAAATTTTGTGGGGGCTCAAGATTAAACTACACCTTTGTATGTACCAAGAACAAAACTATCTACACAAATTGGAGATCTAGTGCATGATCCTCAAAGTTAATTTGCAAACTTGTGTGGAAATAGAAATCATCTCAAAAGCTCCTATGAACCAAATTAAACACATGTAGCCAAAGAACCTATACACAAAACATAAACAGAATAAAGAAAACAAAACCAGCAAGATTACACAACCCCTAAGATGATCCTACATCAAACACCCCAGTTCATAGAAATTTGAGTTGTCATCGAAGACAATTAACTTCAGTTTCAAAAATCTAAGTCTTCTTCTAATCACTCACCCTTCCAACAAATGAGATATTTCTTATACTCATTTTGTCTAGTTTCCTTTGTAGTGCATATACCCAAAATTTGCTCAATTTCATTTCCTTTTATCTAGAATGTGCACTCTTCATTCCATCCCTTCCTACTCCTACACAATATCTTTAGGAGAATGTGCACTCTTCATTCCATCCCTTCCTACACCTACACAATATCTTTAGGACTATATGTGTATTAGGAATATAGATCAAAGACACTAAATATCAGTGAGATATATTTCCTCTGACAACTTGATGTCATGTGCTTTTTTTTTTAAAATGGCACAAAGTCTTGCAAGAACCAATTTTCTTAGCTTCCAATTTATCATATGTTCCATGTGGAAACCTCTTCTTTCTCAAATATGCCAAGACTAACAAGTGTCATTTGAATAAATTGTCTCTCCAAAGCTCATTTGTGCGCATTTTATATTTAGCACTAGTCTTCTAATTGCTTCTTGACTTGCACGAACTTCTGTCATATGTGTGTGAAGTCTTCCACTTCTATACTAATGCACTTATCATCTTCAATCGTCAATTCTATGACACCCTTTAAAGATGTCGCATACACCACTTGGAATGGTGGTCCTTAGTAAACTATTGTACACAAGCTTTGTATGTGCCAACATAGAATCTCACTATGGAAGTTTCTCTCCCACCAAGCATCTCAAAAGATCTCCAAGACTCCTATTTTCAATGTCATCTAAGGATGGTATGCAAAGTTCTATAATTTAACTATTTACCCAACTTCTTCTAGAATGTGCACCAAAAGTGATTGAGAAACTTTGTATTCCTATGAAAAGTGATACTTTGTGACAACTCATGTAATCTAACTCTTTCCTTGAAAAACAAATAAATTGTTATGGATGTATCGTTCAACTTTTGTCAAGAAATGAAATGTGTCATTTTAGAAAATTAGTCAACCATTATGAAGATATAATTATTACCTCTCTAAGTTCGCAATAATCCATGGACAACTCCTCCCAAGGTTTATCTAATGCACAATAGCTTATAAAATCATATATCTTGGGGAAGTCCTTTTGTGACTTGGCACATTCAATATCTATTGGTAAATCTACTCACATCTTTGCACAAATTTGATCGACGGTATCTTTCCTCCACCATGTCATATCTTATCTATTCCAAAATATCCTCCAAGGCCACCATTCTATAACTCTTGCTCTATCATTAAACTAAGTGGAATACATAAATGTTGTCTCTTAGACAAGTATCGCTAGTGCAAAGAAGCCATCATATAGGCCTCTATCTCCAATCCAAGGCTATATGCATGCTTGCAAGGTATCTACAAAATTCAAGTCTATGCAATACAAGTTCTATAGTCATTGTGGATAGTAGCGCTTGCCTCTTGCTTAAGGCGTCTACAACTTTGTCAATTGAGCTCATTATGTTTCACCACAAAGGAGTAACACTACAAGTATTCCACCCATCTCATATGTCTCTAGTTCAATTTCACTTGATTATTGATAACTTCAACATTTGGCAGTAACCCCTTCAACAACAAGTAATATCTAGACTTGTGCAAAGCTTGAATAGTAGCATAGAATTATTGGTCAAATGAGATATTTCTACTTGGCTTCATTCAATTTTTCATTTTAATATGTGATTGATCTTCTCTCTTGGCTCATGACCACACCAACTACTTGTCGTGCGTCAAGGGTGCACAAATACCACTAAATTTTACATGAACTTGTTAGTGTGAATGGGTAGATTACTTAACTAGTTACTATTTCAATCATATTCACACTAATATAGTTAAGTTTACTTAGGGTACACTTAAGATATATCTTTGTGTCCCATGTCATATGATTGTGAAACATGTCAATCTTTTGTTCACTTATCCTCTCACTTTGCTTGTAAAGCAAGGCCTCAATTGTACTTTATGTATCATTAATACATGTGATCGTTGCATCATTATTACATCAATAATTAAGCAATCTATTATTACTACTCTCTTGTGAGAGGTTGTATTTTTTGTTTTGAAATTGATCTTAAAAGCTTGAATCTTTGTGTGACACTTCCATTATATAAAAGCTTTAAATCTACAAAGCTTTAGATCTACAAATCCTTTCTTAAATTTGAAAGTGATTAACACAAAAGAATTTGCTAGATACCTTTTTTTGAAAAAAAGACTTTACAAAAGACCCAAAAACTCCTACTTTTGAGTCTAAAAATTTGTCTTTTTTTGGCTTTGAAAAAAATTAAAACAAAATCTATAGAGTGCGAATATGTGATTCATACGTTGTCAAATCATACCGCAAGATATAGTGTATCCGTGGGGTACAAGATGTGTCAGTCGATTAATATTCCAAGCAGCTTCTGCAAGCACTAGTTGGCGTCATCAAGTCTGCATGTGCAGGTTTCAAAAGAATTTAATCTAAGAAATTATTATCTACTTAGGCATAGAGCTTCAATGCCTAGTCACTAGTTGTTTAGGGACTAGTTTTACTAGACGAGGGGGGCTTAAGCCTTGGCCATACATAGAGCAACGTGTGATAGTTTCCAAACCCCAACAACACCTCCGCCAATTTTGGGTACCAATCCACTGCCTCCACCAAGGTTTTCGCAGGATATCCACCAAAGCATCGCCCCTTCTATGCCTTATTCCACCTTGGGTTACTCCGCTCATATTCTCTACTCCCGGGGGCAGCTCAGCTCATTTTCACCACCGAATTATTGCCAACATGACTGTTCCTTGAACAGAGCCCCTTGCCTCATTATAGGTTTTATTGAAACAATTATTTTCTAGGAGCTATATCTTGGTTTAAAAAAATTTACTTCTTAGAGTCATTAGAAAGCTAATTCCAAGAACTTTGCAATGTGTAGATTTGTGATTGAAGTTCAAATTGTCTTTTAGCTTATGAGTTTATAACTTTATGTTTGTTTATCTGATTTTCATGATTCTTGTAGAGTTGGAAATGTATTGAGAATCTCTTCAAATCTATCTATGCACTTTTTTCAAATTCTTCGCTAGGTATCTTTTATTCAGTTTGTGTATTTTTTGTATTGTCGTTGATAACTTGGACATACCAACACCTAAAGAATTTTTTTTTGTAGACTTCATTTTCAATATCAAGGGAGATCATAATTTTATTTGAGGGTTTCATATCTATGTAATTTGAAGATCTATCTTAGTTCATTTCATCATCCTCTAATCATCTTGTAAGGGGAAACTATAAACAATGGAGAGATGGTATCTTGAAGTATATGTGTTGGGTTCATCTTTTTCCATATCTATATGGTCTTGTTCCTCAAACAAGTACTTGGAAAAAAAATGTTTGAAATTTTAAAAATGATCATGTCTTAGGAGTGATTGGTCTACATGTTGATGATAACACTTGGAGTGCTCTTTATCACATTGAGTGTCTATATGCTCTTTGAAACACCATTAGGGAGATGCATGGAGATCCTAATACTCAACGATTCACAAATGATCATGTTTCAAATTGTCTTGTACCTCTTGATGATTCAAACAATATACCATATGACTAATACTATTCAAGAGTTGGCCTCTTTAGAGAGATTTGCATGTTCAAATGATCTCGATGATGATAAGGTTTCTTAAGATTTTTATTCTCCTCTTGCAGAGATAGTTGTTGATCCTTCACCTTCATTGATTCCTACTACAAACTCATTGAGTGAGACCCCCCTCATTCATGCTTCTTTAGAGTTTAATTCAATTCAATATGACTATTATAGTCTTTCAAATTCAACTCTATAGGGTGACTACTTGACAAGTACTTCATATTTGTTTTGTGAGTCTCATATTGCAAATTTGGTGAATACACTTGAGGATTTCCACTTCCTCTTTGATGACAATTACAACACTATTGTTATCATGTTATCATTTTCTTTGGAAAGTGTTCATGAGTTTCCACATGGTCTTAATTTGTCATCTTCTTTGATTGGGGTTGCACCTAATTTTGTTGTGGCGCACTCTAGCATAGAAACACTTGAGCATTTTTCATAAGCACACATCATAAGACTTCTTCCCTCGTCTCTCTTCTTAGAGTTGGAGTTGCTTTTACATACACTAATGGATTTGTTTCTTCTTAAGGAGAGGAATGTTGTTTGTAGGCATTGGATTTTTTTTGTCTTCAAGCATTCACCTTTAGGACAAAAACTACTTCATTGTGTGTGGATCTATAGTCTCACTTTTTCTCTACTATTTGGGAGCTATTGATTGTATATATGTGATCAATATAGTCCTTGGGGAGTCATATTGAGTCATTCCATCACTTGTTTTCATACTTTCACTCTTTTGAAAAGGATTTTTTTCCTACAAGTTTTTCTACTTTACTCCATTTGTGAGAGATCATTTGTTCATGGGTATCTAACATAGCTTTGCAGCAAAGACCCATCTATGCATATTTCCATTCATGCATTTCTTTGTTCCTCTCTAAATTGCACTTAAGAGGGGTTGGTGGTGGGAATGGAGTATAACATCTAACT
Organism: Sequoia sempervirens; assembly: GCA_007258455.2. Lineage (NCBI taxonomy): Eukaryota > Viridiplantae > Streptophyta > Pinopsida > Cupressales > Cupressaceae > Sequoia > Sequoia sempervirens. Next base: position 38,001 of record VDFB02330252.1, read on the forward strand.
AGTTCCAATTTAGGTCATATTCACACTAGTTTAGTTAAGTTTATATATGATACACTTGGGATATTTATCTTTGTGTCTCATGTCAAATGATTGTGACACGTGTCATGATCTTATGTTCACTTATCCTCTCACCTTGCCTACAACAAGGCCTCTATCATATTTTATGTATCATTGATCCATTTAATCATTGTATCAATATTGCATCCATAATCAAGCAATCTATTATTGCTACTCTTTTGTGGAAGGCTATATTTCTTATTTTGCAAGTGATCTTGGGAGCTTGAATCTTTATGTCTCTTACAGGGCTTACCATAAAAGTCTAACCCATAAAAACAATGAATTTCTATTGTCATCCTTAGTTTCAACCACTCAACAATTATGCAAACTTTCTCCAAATCCATATGCAATCTCCCTTGATATATAATGAATTCCAAGTAGACCAACTCCTTTGTGAAGCTATAATTCTTCCAATTAACATGCAACTTTTCTAACAAGCCTACAAAGACCTATTAAAGTGTGCAAGATGCTCCTCTCTCATCTTGCTAAATACCAAAATATCATCCAAACCACAAATCTACCCACTCAGGGCTTCTAAACAACTCACTAACCTCATGAATGTGCTTGGTGTGTTGGTCAATCCAAAAGGCATCACTAACCATTCATATAAGCCTTCTTTTGTTTTGAATGCAATCTTCCACCCTATCCCTTCTCAAATTTTGGTTTAATGGTGTCCACTCCTAAGATCAATCTTCAAAAAATATTTTGCACCACTCAAACAATCCATGAGATCATCCATCCATGACAATAGAACCTTGTACTTGATGGTGATCTTGTTAATGGCAAGGGAGTTTATACAATTTTCACTCTTCTTCAACACAATCAATGCAAGCATTACACAAGGGCTCATACATCTTCAAACAAGACCTCATTCCAACAACTTCACTTGTTTGTTCAACTCTATACTCACATCAAGGCTTATCATGTGGCAATTTGTCTGATAAACGAAAACTCAAAATCAAATCAATGCAATGGTTAGTCTATGTAGGCTTCACTACTAACATATAGCAGCCCTGTAAGTCCACCTCCTTGAGGAACTTCTTTGTTGAAATTAAAATCACCTTACTCTTGGCACATTCATCTTCAACCTTTATCAACAACAATTCAAACTTTATTATTTGTAATGATGAACGTGTTCTTCCTCTCATCATGGATTGTGCATTAATCATATCGCTAAAGTTTTCCCAACAATACATGGCAAGCATCCATCAAGAACACATCACACCATACTTCATCCACAAATCCTCCACTTCAAAATGCAGCTCAACATTGTTCATTCAGTGCATTGGTGTCCTTTCTTAATAGTATGCACAGAGGAGAAACCAGCTATTTGAACTAATGATTTAGTGCATCATCCCTAAAGCCGATTTGCGAACAAATACAAACTTTCATATAAACAATAATCACCTTAAAAGCCCCTCCAAACCAAGCCCAGCATATGTATGGCCACAAAATTTATGTACAATACACAAACAAACAAAACAAAACAAACACAAAACCAAAGCCTTATTCGCCAAATATAATTTTGAGTGAATTATTGATCTAGTGAATGATCTCTAAAGCCAACATGTAAAGAATGCAAACTTTCATAGAAACAATAATCACCTTAAAAGCCCCTACAAACCAAATCCAACAGATGTATGGCCACAAAATCCAGCACAATACACAAACAAACACACTACCAAAGCCTTATGAGCCAAACATATTTTTGTATGAGCAAGATTGCATAACCTTTATGAAAATTTCTGCAATGTAAGACCATAATCCTACATAACAATTTTTTCTTTCTAAATTTACTTTTTTCTTAATTCAAATGCAAAAACTAAATTTTAACAGTGTTGTCAAGGGGCCCTCGGTCTATTGGTGAAGTTGAATGGCCGCCAAGTATTGCTAAGTGCAAAATCCCAATGCCCTTTAGGGACAAGTTCAAAATCGTCATGTATGAACTCAACAAAATAGATACCCCCCAAACCTTAGCTCTAAGCGAAAGGATGTTATAAATTGTGTTCTTGGTACCACAGTTGCAAAAATGGCATTGAAAAATGTTTTAAATCACCCAACTAATAAACAAAAGGCGAGTGTTTGGATCTAATGAATAATCAACTCCCATTACTATTCCCAAATTGACCCATCATCTCTATTTAGTGTTATGCTCTAGAGAGTAAGAATATGAAGTTCTTACAACTATTTAGCAAGATTACATAACCCTTGTGCTATCCATACATTAGAATCTTGCATTTAAACATTGTCACAAGAAGACCATAATCCTACACCACAATTTTTTCTTTCCAAATTGACATTTTTCTTGATTTAAATGCAAGAGTTAAATTATGGTAGTGTTTGTAAGCGTTCATTGGTCTATTGGTGAAGTTGAATGGCTTACAAAGAGCCCACAAAGTCTTGCTGAGCGCAAAGACCTGATGCTCTAAAGGGATGAGGTTGGGATCATGTGACA
>VDFB02330253.1:0-11421 GCA_007258455.2 Sequoia sempervirens
GGGTTGGTCTAAAACTTTTATATCCTCTAGTGGTCTTCTATAGCTTCTCTCCCTTCAGATCTCTAGGTCTGAAACTCTAGATTCTACTTTGTAGGTGACTTTCCATGATCTTGCAATGTAGATGAAAACTTTGACAACTTTGACAAATTTCTCCAATATTTCTCTCCAATGGATCTTCAACCTAAATCCACAAATAACACATCAAAGAGAGGGGAAAATGTTGTTTTGTTAGTGGATAGGGGTTTTCCTTGGTCAAACCCCATTTTGGTAATCAAACCTTGAAATGCAATCAAATAGAAAGAAGGAATGATAAATGAACAAATATGCAATGTTACAACTCAACAAACCTTTGCAACAAAGGCTACAATATTGTATGTAATGGCTAGCATGAATGTAGACATTGAATCTTGATTGTATGTTTTAGATCTTGTCTTGAATTCTTGCTTGAATCATAAGAACTTACATCACAAATGTTAGCTCAAAAACAAACATGATACATGATGACTTTGACATGATGCTTGAATCTTGAATGTAGCTCCAAAAAACTTGACAATCAGCTCTTGAATGCTCTTGAATGATCTTGTATGCTAATTTTTTTTTTTTATAATGCTTGATCTCAAAAGTGTTAGGAGAAAATATGTGAAATAACCTCGTATTTATACTTGTTTATGCCAAATTCCTCAAAATTACAACACTACAAGATGACATAAGATCTAGGAGAATAAAATCATGCCAAGAATTTGAATTTAAAATAGGTCCAAGCTAAGTGGGACTTATACACCAATTGGGGTGTATAAGTCCTAGTAGACTAGGCTTGGGACCAAATTTAAAGAATTGTTATGTTTTATGTAAAATTCAGCATTAGGCCCCAAAACTTTGGTGGGAAACGTAAACCCAAGGTCACAAATGAGTCCCAAATCACTAAATCTAGGCCATACAATCCAAAATCATTAAATTATGATTGTTCATTTGATATTTGTCAAGATTATCCTCAAAAAGATGAATTAAATAATGCTTGTGGATACAAAATAAGACCAAATAAGGCATAAAGAAGCCTAATTTTAGTAGGGAGGGCCCAAACAAGTGTGAAAATGTAGAGGGATACATTTTTATACACTACACTAATGTTGCAGGATCTTTTTCATCTTCATCAAGGCACCTTCCAATTTGAATAACTCTTTATTCACTAGTTGTATCCATCAGTATGTTGATTGTATCTCCCAAAGGAATTGCATTTTATTTCAAAAATTTATGATTGTATTCATCCTTTTCATTGTCAATATCATTACTTTCCTTCTCTTCATCCATTTGTTTATCACTAACCATAGCACAGGTGACTCATTTTTCTTAGGGGGAGTATATGATTTGTCATAAACTCCTAAAATTTCTTTCAAAGCTTCATCATGGGTATGTGCAGGATCATGATGGACCAAAAAGTGGCAATATGATGGGTACTTGGCTGATGACTATTTTCTTACTCAAATTTGATGAAATGAAAAGGGTTTTTAAAGGAGATTCTCAACTTTCCAACGATATAAATTATGCTTTTTAAAAAAATTAATAAGCAATTGTTATTGATTTTCTATTCAAATTATGATAAAAGTCATGATTGATAGGTTGATTAAAAAACATCTATAGCTTTCAAACGGTATCACATTTTTTGAATCAAAAACATGCATCACATTCTATGCTTCACATACTATAGGATTAAAAAAATAAAAATTGAATTTTATGAAGTTTTGACCAAGTTAAGGTGGTTAGACATATGAGTTTTTATATTTTTTAAAAAGTTGTAATAAGAAAATCATAATTAATTATTTACTTGGAAAAAAATTACAAAAAAATATGCATCACATCAGGGCATGAGTCCTCTACTTATATCTCAAATCTTATAAAAAAAATATTATCATTTTATTCTGGTTAGGGTGGTCAGATAGACACCTACTTCTTATTTTTACCTTGAAATTTAAGTACAACTGCATTGAAATTTCAAATTTCCCCCAAATAGATTTTTTTCTTTTTTTAAACAAACCTACTAGTTTAGAAACTACATTCAATTTTCTATAGATTCTATTCTTACATATTTTTGAAATAATTTAGATAACTTATTCAAATTTTTACGTCAAGTTGTCTAACTCTGATTTTTCTAATTTTTTTGCCACTAAAGGGCTTGTTTTTTTCATGATGATCTTGGACATACTCTCATTCTGAAAGTATTCCAATGATTCTTCACATATTGTATCAATCAATGCAAGATGCTTCAAAGTGAGAGTTCTCTTAGCAGAATTACACATGATATTGTTGATGTTGAGTGAGGGTCTTTGTGTCACTTTCGTTATCTTAGAAGGACAATATCCAAGACCACTTTTTGTTTCTTGCATATTAGGCTCTATAGGAATTCCGATGCCTTGTTCTTTTGTTCCACATCCATTTCCACTCTAACCAAGTTGTTTTACAACAAGCTCATAAGCTCTTCAATAATTTTTCTCCATCTCTTTTAGATTCAATGATTGTTGGTAGTCAGTTTCATCAAAGTTCATTGTATAACTTGTTTCTTCTTTTGGAGTAGGTGAAGTAGATTCTTCTGAGTTTTCTTTCAAATTCTCTATTGACATTACTATTGGCTCTTTTTTCTTTTCTATTTATTTTGTTGTAATTTTTTATTCTCCCATTAATTTTTGCATGAAATCTAAGGAACCCCAATCATCTTCTAATAGTTTAGGGACTTAATCAATGTTCTTCTCTTGTTCTTCATCCTTCATAACTTCCACTTTTGTAGTTGGTATCAATGTCTTCACAAGATTTTTTTTTCTTTCTCGGCATGCAAACATCTTTCAGGTTTGGGTTTGGTCTTGATTGTGTAAACATTATTGTTATAGACATACTTCATTACACAGTGAAGGATTGAAGGAACAACGTTCATTTCATGAATCCATGGTCTCCATAAGAGGAGATTGTAAGAAAGATCATAAGGGATAACATGGACCGGAGTTTGCAAGGTTACCTTCCCAACTTTAATAGGTAATGTGATGAATCCAAGCAGATTTTTTTCCATATTTTCAAACACATGGATAGGAAAAGAATCAAGGAAAATATCACTCTTATCCATATCAATCTTCCCCAAAAGGCTCACTCTACACACATTAAGGGTGGAACCATTGTCAATAAGGGTTCTCTCTATTCCAATTTTATTAACAAGAGATATTATCATGAATGCTTCATGTCATTTTTGAACTTCCAAGGAGGGTAACTCTCTTTGGTGAAAAAAAAATATCTAAATTAATATAACTCATTCCTTGAACTAGTGCTTCCACATCATTTGAGTTTGCATTAGGAGGAACCATAACTTGTTGTACAGTTGTTTGAAGCATACTATGATAATTTGGTGAGGCTTGAATCAGATAAAAAAGGGATAGCTTAGTGGTTGTATTCTTAAGTTTCTCAACAAGATCATATTTCTTTCCACTATTTGAGGGTAAACAAGGAGAACTAGGCAAGATAGGTTGAGGCAAAGGTAATGAAACATGAGTGGTTTGTTGTTGCATATTGTTCCTTGTATTGTATGTGTGAGAAACAATATTATAACCTGTTTGTTGTGGAGCATTGTTATTTTTGAGTGAAGGCTTTTTTTTTAGATGGTTCTAGGATGAGTACGGGTTTTCTTTGAACTTGATTTTGTTATGAGGGAAGGTAAAGGATAAGTTGAGGTGTGATTGTGTTAATGTCTCTATGTTTTTATTTTTCATGACAAGCCTTAGTGTATTGACCTTGCGAGAGATTCCTCAAGGGCATCATATAACATGTCAAAGTCATCACTACTAAAGGGCTTGAGGGATAAGCGAACTTCAAAAACTTGATTTGACATCATCAAATAGCTATGTTTTCTCCAAGGGTTTTATTTTTTTTCTTTTGATAACATTGTTAGTATTTATTTTCATTTTCTAATGATTGCAAAATGTAAACTAATGTATCTAGTGATGCAATAATAAAAATGAGGAAATCCAATGCCACTTTTAACTTAAATATGAAAGAATGTTTTTCCCAATGTTGCAAAATATAACTAAATGAGCAACTATTTCAATGCACAAGAAAATTGTTTCAGGAAACTATTTCTTAGGTCTAATAACATAAATAGAAATGTAGATTAGAGACTAAAAGCCACTCAATTTTTTTGCTGAAAATGTCTGTACAAGGACACATTCACCCAAAATGAAATGAATAAAAATAGGTGTCCCAAAGTAGAGAGACAAAGAGGGTCCTATCTTTCTTAAAATCATTAGGAAATGGAATCTACACCAAGAATTATCTATCAACCCTTACGTGAGTCAACCCAAGATGTGAATCTACTGATTTCCCTTTTTTCTAGGACATGGGTGAAGGTTAAATAACAATTTGGGGAGAGATATTTGTAATAGTAAAAAAACTCCAAATTTAGATCTACAAAGTGCATCAAAGAGTTTTAACATAAATCAAAAGGAAATAGTAAACTTTTTGAAGAACCCAAGGGTAACAAATTTTTTGCACATGTCAAAACTTGTTGTTTTTATAACCCTAATAGGGACTCATTCACCCTATGGTGAATGGGTCCTAGTAGAATTTTTTGGGAAACTCTAAATCTAAACTTGAAGCTTAGAAACTATGAAAAATTGATGCCTTTGTATCCCTAACAGGGACTCATTCACCCTATGGTGAATGGGTCTTGATAGGGTTTTCCAAGAAAATCTAAATCTGAAATTGAAGCTCTAGACCTATAATTCCTTCTTGTAACTTGAAATTCCTACTCTCAGATATGAATCTATCAAAAATATGCAAAAAAAAAAATTGTCTTGTTGGTGGATAGGGTTTTTCCTTAGTCAAACCCCAAGTTTTGTAACTAAGCCTTGATGATAAATAAAAATATAAAATGTGAAATGTGTGTGTGATCCTAACCTTAAGTTTTTCTAAGATTAAGTTTTCTAACAATGCAAAGAAACCCTACTCAAGTGTGTTATAATAGGATCCTACATGAACATGAACAATGCATAAGACCTACTTTAGGAGACCTCTAATCCCCTTAATAAATAACAAATTTGAATATACCTCTTTTTAGGCTGAAAATAGAATGATTGAAGATGGAATCAATAAGGAAACAAGTCATTGGGCTTAGTTGAATCTCATGGTGCTTCTCCCAAAACCTAAAATCCATCACGATTCTCCATAGGCATCTATCATCAATTCTTCAATAATTCTTGATCTTTGATAACAAAATAAGCTTGAAAACCTACAAAAACACAATAATGTTGCTCCAATACTTCACTCTTGCTTGCTACTTGCTTTGAATATGAATGCTTGATCTCATAAATATTGCTTAGATTCTTAGGAAAATAACCTTCTATTTATGCATATCTTAACATTAATTCTTGAAATTCAAATATCACAAGCCGACATTGAATTATAGATTTGAAATCATTAAAATACCACCAAAAAAATATTTCAAAGAGGGGTCCTACATCTAAGTGAGACCCATTCACCATAGGGTGAATGGGTCCTAAACCACTTACCTAGGACACACATCAAACAATGTTAAAGATTATGTAAAATCAAGGTCTTAGACCTATGTGGGGACCCATTCACCCTATGGTGAATGGGTCCTAGATCACTTACCTAGGACACACATATTCCAAAATTAAGTGTTGTGTAATGTAATTTATGAATTTCAGGATTTATCCCTTGGAAATTGCATTTAATTAGGCCTAGATTTGAATTAAAGGGGCCATTTAAGGAAAATTAACTTCAATTAATTAATAAAGCCCTAGGTTAGTGTGAAAGTGTAAAGGTACACCTTACAACACCCTAAATAAGGCACAATTAAGTCCATTAAAGGGCCCTAAACATAATGTGAATATGTAAAACATATTACAACACTAAATTAATGAAACATTAAGCTCATTTATTTAGTAATTATTCCCAAATTAAGTGTGAAAAAAGGGATACTTTTCCTACACTATTGTGGAAAACTTTAAGAAAATTTGTGATTACCTTTATTCTTTGATCAAATATAGATATACATTCTTATAAAGCTACAATCTCTTCCAAATCTACAATTGTTGATAGAAATTTTGTTATCCTTTATTGCAACTTGTCTCCTATGACTTAAAAGACTTATGCCACAATCTACTTTCTAAATCATTTTCAATAATCTATAATATATTTCAAATTATTTCTTTTAGAATATTTAATCTTCCACTGCTATTTCTCTATCTATGCCTTGAATTTTTTTTATTTCTTCACACACCTTGTACTTGTTTGTGTACATTAGTTATGGCCAATTTTCACCATTTCATAGGCACATGACATACACTATTTTTCACAAGTTACTGTTTACATAGATTTATCTTAGGAAATATGATAAAAAAAATGTAGAACTCTACCCCTCCAAACCTAACAAACTAAGTTTGACATATATGTATAGAGTGACTGGCCCAACAACATTTATTTCCAATCTCTTCTAAACTAGAAGGCACCAATCTCTCAAATATTTATCCAAAACTATACTAATGTCTACTCCATAAATGATGTAATGTTTGCTTTGAATTCTCCCTTATGTTTGTTACAAAATCTACACCAATAATGTGCTTCAAAGCTACTCCAAGTATACTATATTGTCTACTCCAAATTAGGTATAATGATTGCTACAAAATTGTAACAAGGTCTGCTCCAAAGATGATAGAAAAATAGTATGAGGTCTGCTCCAAATGACTGTTTGATACTGGTAACAAAGTCTGCTCCAAAACACCTTGTATATTTGCTCAAACTCGCCTTAGTATGTCGATATAGATCCCCTCAAAATTCCACTCCAAATTCTCTATAAGGTCTACTCCATAATTTTAACGAAGTTTTCTCCAAACTCAAAACAAATTCTGATATGATCTTCTTTAAATCTATATATATTTATCTTTCAGATCTACATATTTATGTATGCTATTATACTTTAGATTTTTACCCGTAATTGGACTGATTTATCCTTTTATACATACCCTATCGTGACCACCTCCAATGCTTCATCATCATGCAAAGAGAAAAAAATGACCACCAATTCATAGGCCCAACATAATTGGCGGTTTACACAACTTTGATTTTACATATTTACTACACAGGCGCAAGATTGTTTCAGTGCTCTAATACCATGTATAAAGTTGGAGAGCTTAAATTGATATTATATTTTCTACTATGAAAAATATGGATCCAAAGATCCTTAAGTACATGTATGGATAGGTGTGTCTCTTACATGAGACATGACATTTGGTAACTAAATAAAGTTTATATTTTGAACAATGCATTATATCATGTTCTTGTTGATTTTTTCTAATAGTATTAATTTGATTATATAATTAATAAAAGAATAATTTATATCATTGTTGTACGGGTATGTAGTCAAATAATTATTAATTATTTTTATTTTTTTTGAAAAAAATATTATAGAGATATTTTGAGATTGTTTCATAATATATGTATTTTATAAACTTGAGTATGGCGTGCATTCAAGTGTTAATAGACATGTAGTACAAATAGAAAATTGTATAGGTAGCTCTAAAAAGTTATAAAGAATAAAAAGGAAATTTAAAGTGATTTTCAACAATAAAGTTCAAAATAAAATATTTAAATTTATACATGGAGAAGAATGTGTATTGTCTTTTGTCCACATTTGTCATACAAGATCTATAATATGTTTTTTTTTCATATAACATATTATGTTAATTTCTAGATTGTGAATATAAGAAATATATGAATATAGGTAATCAAAGCATAGAATACATCAAAAATTGGTGTTGGCATTTTGGGACAACTAAAAGGATAGATTTGTTTTTCATCAAGAAGATCAAATTTTTATAAAAAAATATAGATTGATAAATAAATAATGTTACAATTAATATTTGATGATCTCTTACACTTGCTTATATGATATACATACATTTGCTTATTTTTTGATCTTTAGTATTCGACATTAGATCTTTAATTTATATTTTGCTTTTATGATATATGTACATATATTTTCTTATATGATATATACATACATTTTCCTCTTTGCTTATAATATGTGTTATGTTTATATGTATTGAATTCTTTTACATACATGTACATGTGTTTTCTTATGGTTTAAACATGTTTACACATAATATATGTACATGCAATTGCTTTAAATATTCAATATACATACATGTTTTCTTTTTTTATGACCTCTTACATCTTACATTTCCTTATATTCAATATACATTTGATCTCTAGTAGAATTTTAGGGAAATCAATGCCATTTTATAATTAAGTTCATTCATGTTGATCACAATAAATGATTTTAAAAAAATGACTTAAGTAACATGAACCATTGAGTTGAGAACAAGATATAATCTTTTTGACAAGTAACTTGAAATTCAATTCAAATTATATCAAGCTATTATACGTTTTTTACAAGTAGCTTGAAATTCAATTCAAATATTTAATTAAGAAAATTTAATTCAAATTATACCTCTATTATACATTTTCGACAACTAACTTGAAATTCAATTCAAATATAATTAAGAAAATTCAATTCAAATTATACCTCTAATATTTATACATTTTTGACACTTTAACAAAATTCTAAAATTACTAGATATGTTGTGCATACCTATGAATTAAATAACAACAAACTCCACAATGAAATAACTTGTTTGTTTACTACTTGATTAATTTAAACTAGGATCTAGTTATTCCATGTACACTTGAATAATTTTGATTCACTTGGAGCGCAGATTTTGGAGAAGTTTTTGCACATTTATCAAGGAGGCAAATATTGGAGCTGGACAACTTTTAATTTTTATCAATCAAGGCAGAATTTGGAGGATAATTTAACTAAGTTGGTAGAGGACTTGTTTAGAGTCATCTTTAGTTGAAGAAGAAGAAAATGGGACAACAAAGAAAAGAAAAATGCATCTCAACGAAAATTGTCAAAGAAGAGAAAGAACAAAAGAGGCGTGATCAAAACTTGGAAATTATCATAGAAAGAAACAAGGTACATGCTTGTTTCTTCTCTCTCTCACTCTCAAGTGTGTGTTTAGTACTCTTACCATGAAGGTTTCTAACCATCATTGCACTTAAATGACTATAAATACTTTTGAAATATCCTCAAGTCATCTTGTCATTGAGTTGCAATGTTTATATGATCCTTGACTCCAATTCCTTAAGCCAATAATTCTTTTTGTTTCAATATTCCTGATGTTTTATTGTCTTTTCATATTTTATTTTCATCCGCGTCAATGTTCTCAAATTATTTTTATGTTTTATGCTCTAGGGATTCCTCAAGCGAGAATTCGAGCCAAATCTGAATATTGGATCAAATGAATCCGTTGAAAAACACATGGACCTTGAAGTTAGGGAGGAGACCCAAGTTCAAACAATGCTTGTTGGAGAGGGATCAAGATCAATTCCTTCTACTGGTATGAATGAGCATATAAAACTAGCACAAACTTCTCTAAACATAGCTCATCATGTTTTATCAATTTGTTTGCTTGCATACATAAACTTCCTTATATATTGCTTTTATCATCTCTCACTTTTTATTTGCAAAATATTTTGTGACACATGTGAAGGGCTCAACAAGCGGGAAGTTTTCATGCTCAAGTCGAGCAAATGTGGTACTGATGGATCAAAATGGAATCGACTCAAGAATGCATGGTCATGTGAAGAAGATAGGGAGGAGGCACAAGTTGAAACAATGCATGTTGGAGAGGAGTTGGGATCACTTCCTCGTACTCTAGGTATGGATGAGCATATAAAACTAGTTGAGAAGGTGGGTAAATAAATTTCTCATAGAAATTTAGATCATTTACTTGAAATGGATATGGAGAAACTCAAATATTATTCCAACCAATCTTATAATAAGAGAAAGAGGTCAATGACTAAATGTGTAAATGGAATGATCAATCATCATTTCAATCATCTTGATACATAGAAAAAACAATTGTTATCCGTTTACTTCTTTGTGATGAGCTCAAAGAGTCATTACAATCGTTGGGTGTACATTCGGCATCAAATAAGAAGAAACACATGGGATTACAAAAGGATATTGTTCAAAATGTTAAAAAAGGGTTTAGATTCCTTTGGGAAAGGATCTTGATCAGTGGATAAAGCCACTAGAAGAAGGGTGATGTTGACATCTATTATACATCAAGATATAGCAAGAAAAGGAAAAATGTCAGCACTTTCAACTGAAATTGGTTATAGTAGAACCACATTGATAAAATATGAGAAAAAGAGAAAGTTTTTGGATGAGAGTTTAGAAGGCAATTGGGCAATTATGTGTAGAGCTCCCCGTTCTAACAAGATTGAAGATGTTGTTAGGAACTTGGTCTCAAGTTTTTGGCATGATGATTCATCCATCATCAAATACTAGAGATGTTATGAGATCACGAGTTGGACCTAGTATTTATGAAATCATATCAGAAAAACGTGGCTAGACATAACACAATTTGAGATGTATATAAACTTTTGTAATGCATATCCTCATATAAAGATTGGACAAACAATGTTTCAAAGGTTAAAGCCATATTGTGTGAAGATAAACAAGTTTTTTGAAACTTGTTGTTGTCGTTATCATATTGAATTTGATCTCTACTATTAGGTGTTTCGAAAGATGAGAGAAGAAAGATGTGGGTTTCAAAATGCACCTCCTAAATAGGCAAGTTTGTTGATAAAGTCTATATTATGTGATCATGAAAATGGACCTCAAATAAATTACATAAAAGGAATTTGTGAGACGTGGAAATTTGGCTAAATTTCCTTCAAGAAATTGAGGATGACCCTAACAAAGGCGGTAAATTGCAAGGGTAAGTATTATTATTTTTAGAGAGTTTATTTGTTTCAATTTCTCATAGATCAAGTTATTTGGATTCTTTTTGATGTAATGTTTCATTGATCAAGTGTGGTTTATTAGTTATTCACATATTTTACTTACACAGGTACAAGTATGTAAAGTTGCAATTTTTTTTTGGGAAAGAATCCACAAGGTTGATCTATGTAGAAAAGGAGATTCCCATTGGAAAATTTATGGAAGATTTTTGAAAATTGATACGACCATACATACATCATTCATTTTTTGCTAAGTGGCAAGCACAACAATTCCAAACATTGAGAGATACTTTCCCACATGGAGCAGTTCTATCAGTAGTTGACTTTGCAGAAAATTACTCCTTTGTACATCAAAAGGAGATTCAATCAGAGTATTACTTTTCAAAGCATATCACTATTATGGTTCATGTGTGTTATCGACATGCACAATCAAAATTGGATGGTGTTGAGAGTACAGATGAAGAACGAGTCATTAAAAAAGAATCACTTTTATATTAGTGATGATAAAGAGCATGACACACTTTTTGTCCAACATTGCTTTACAATATTTTTTGAGAA
>VDFB02330254.1:0-83797 GCA_007258455.2 Sequoia sempervirens
CCACAGAATCTATTCTTACATATTTTTGAAATAATATAGATAACTTATTCAAATTTTTACATCAAGTTGCCTAACTCTAATTGTTCTGAATTTTCATTGCCACTTAAGGGCTTGTTTGGCATACCATGATCCTGCACATACCCTAATATTATTATCTTATTTTTAAAATAATATAAATATACTAATTAAACTTGTTGATATAATAATATACATTCTTTTTATTTAGTATTTGATACTTCATTTTTATTTATCTAAGATTTATTTTCTCCATCTTCATCTTCCATGTGTCCATTAGGTTCAAAATTTTCTAAGTGTGTAGCTATGTTCAATTTCTTAAGTGTGTGCAAGTTTTTAAAGTTTCATAAATTTTCATCCTATCATCTCATTTACCCAAACTTCGCCCTTTCTTTTATATTCCTATCAAAACATTCAACTTTCCCATACTAGCATGTGGTTTTTACCAACACTTCCTTAAATTCCTATCAAAATATAAGATATCCTTATCCTAGCATGCCTTTCTACCTAACTTCATTGTTTCCTTTATTCCTATTGAGATATCAAACTTTCTCACTAGCATGAATTTCCTTCTAAGTCTATTTTTTTTGCTTTGTCCCCACTATTTTTTTAATTCTCCTTCCCAACAACCCTTTCCTTCAATCCCCCCAATTTTACTTAGTTATATCATATTTTTGTGTTTTCCTTACTAATATTCCTTTAGCCTAGACCCAAACCCCCCAACACTTACATCAAATTACCTTTCAATATTGGATCTTCAACCTTTACTAACTCAAGTACCTTATATATGGTACCCCCAAATTATAATCCCCAACATATTAAACTATGTCACCTCATTTAGATCAAAATTTTGGGTATCTAAGGTGCTATACTCCCAAACTTTGACCCTCAATATGTGGCATGAGATTTGAGTTTTTTCCAACCTAAAAACTTTGATATTTCCACCTTTTCACACTATTTACACTCATATTCCTTGTTGCACAACCTAGAGTGCCATTAATGGACAATTTTAATGTTGAAACTATTGCATAAGGGGTTTCCCTATGCAAAAATAGGTTTTAAATAAGGTCAATTTCACATGAACTCACAATGCTAGAGGTGAAATATAACCATGCTTTCATTAATTTGGTGGTTGCATCCTCTACTACCTTGTTCCTTATGTAATCTTAGCTATTATTTTGGAAAAATTGCATGTCAATCATTAATTGGAAGGATATCGAGAGTGAAAACATCTAATAAAAAATTAACATTCATATGAAATACACATAAAAAATACTTGCAAAATTATTCTTAACATGTGCTCAAGCAACCAAATTTGAGGATAGAAACCCTCATATTTACTTGAGATCATAAGATGAAAACCCTTTTTCTTTGAGGATCAAAGGATGAAACCCCTTTGGACCTACAAAATGACATCATTCTAAGGTCACTAATTAGTTTTCCTCTTAGTAAATCATAGCTACATCAAGTTTGTATGATTTGTAGCTATTGTGGATTCCAACAATGTAGTTACAATTTTTTTTGTTATTATTGTAACTATTATCCATACTATTATGACAAAGTATTTTGATGTAATCTTATAATTATTGAAATAGTAAGAAAAATTATAAATGTTATCTTTCTTCACTAACACAATTATTCATTTGGGTTATGAATGTTGATGTATAAGTTGTAAAGAAAATTGAGTTTTTACAAGTTACAATTAAAATATTTAAATCTAATTTTTTACATAAAATAATCATTAGGGTTATTGCAATGGCATCAAAGTTGTGATCTTGTCATCCTATAAATCATGGAGTTACCATATCTTATTGCTAGCTTCAATATATATGAAACTCTACCTAGAGGGATTCAAAGAGATTATATTTCTACACTTCAAGGAATTACATCGAGATCATCAGTAGAAGAAATTACTTTAAGGTTTGTAAGTTACTAGAATCTATCACAAATTTGAAGGCAATTTTTTCATTTCAAAAATATATAGAATTTTCATTCCCAAACTACCTGAAATGGATAAAAATAGAAAAATAGAAAAATACAACAAAGGAAGAGCCACAACTAGTACTGACATATAAATAATTTCTAAAACACCATAGTTGAACAATTCAAAGGAAGAGTCACATAAGAAGGGACATCATGCATCCAATAGAGGACCACACCTCCAATAATTACAAAGAAGATGAATGCAGATGTTAGAAATAATTTGAGAAGAAATAAACTCTTCTTATTTTGTAATAAACCTTGAGAGTTAAGCCACAAATATCAAAGAAAAACTAAAATAATTCCAAAAGAAGAGTTAGAGAAATTTTCTAAAGAGCTACAAAAATAGATCATGGAACGAAAAAAATCTGCATTTACTAGATTCAAACCTACAAGAAAAGGTCTTAGTGAAAATTATGGAGCATGAACAAAAGAAAGAAAAACAGTTCTAGATCCTCAAGAAAGGGATAATAAACAAATCATGGAGGAATATAGAAAAAGAACCGAGTTTCAAGAAATTAAAGTAATCACTTTCAAAAGGATTATATAAATCCTTATGTAAATGAGAAATTATGATAGTTGAGCATGAGGGAGAATAAAATTCAAACTTGCAAGAATGTGAAAGGGAGTGGATTTTGGAAAAATCCACCAAGAAGATTAAAGGTATGGATCTTTTCCTAGAAAATAAATCCTTATTAATTCTCAAGGTTGAAAGTAAAAAAATCACTTTTTAAAAAATGGTTGAAAAATATGTTCCTTTCCAAGAAGCATCCATAAGTCTTCAAAATACCAAGTTAGAAACATATAGATTGATGTTGTAAATAATTATGCTAATGAGTGTGCACTTTGAGGGAGAACTCTATTTGATTTGTATTAAAATTTTGGTCCATAAGGTGGTTTGTGATGATGCCAATATCTCTAGTTCAATAGAGGGAGCTAAGAGCTTTGACTATATGTATGTTATTAGATATCTTTGACTTTTGCTTTATCATGTTTGATTTGTTTGCATCAGGCAACAAATCATAATAAAGGTGAAATAATTCAAACTTATCATTCCATAAGATTATGAAATTCAAGTGTTAATTGGAGACATGTGAAGAGAAATGTAGAAGTTTTTCTTACTATATTAACCAAACAACTAAAAATGGAAGATGTTAAGGAACACATGAACTTGTTGGAATCTTCATTTGATTCAATATTATCATTGTTAATAAATTTATCATACCATTTTCTTGGATAATTAGATAAATTAATTTATCCATGGGTAATCATAAGGTATATTGTAGTACCCCTCCATTTATGCTTATGTTTACTGTTTGCATGTTTTCACACTGTTAGACTTTGGTACTTTGGTTTGGATATTTTGATCGTTGACTTTTGAGCAATAGTGGATTCGTTTTGTGATATGATAAACATTGTATGGTGATAATTAATTTCTGACATGCTTTGTAATAGCGTAGATATTTCCTTCAGATGTTATTGCTATATATATGTTTATGGTAGATTAATTGTTACTTAATTTGTCAGTTTGATGTGACGTGTATTGGTGTGGAGAACGGAGTTGCATCACTCGCTTGCGAGTGCCCTGTGATTTCTATGATTTTCTCCGCACGGTGTGCTTGTATAATGGATTATATATATATATATATATGCATGTTATTTGTTTGGTTGCAGGATTACAGGTACATGACACCAACTCCACCTGGTTACTCAGGTCTGAGCGTGTCAAGACTCAACGGAAATGTTGATTGGGAGGTAGTAACATGGTTTATCCTAGTCTAGTCTTAAACCCAATCACAGTATATCGTCAGTTTTAGTTTGGAGTCTTTGGTGGTCTTGTTTGTCCCTGATTGGATTAATTGTTTTGAAAGGAAAATTTTGTCAATTTAATGATAATTTGTTATTCTTTAATTTACTGTTTATTTAAATTAATTTTAAATGTTAAAAATAAAGTTTTATATTTTATTTAATTAATTAATTAGTTGTTTGGTTAAGTAATTTGATCACTGCGATTAAAATTATTTAATTAAATAAATTAATTAATTGAATTAAAATTGCTTTAATTGTGTGAATAGATTTAAATTTAAAATTAATTGTTATGTGGGTAATGGTATTTTAATTGTTAGATAAATAAATTAAATGAGGAAAAAGGGGAAATTTGTATTTTGAAATTTGAAAATTTTAAATTCTTTAAAATGCATGAATTGTTGATAAGGAAGAAAGAAAAGATTAATCGGGAGGTGGTTAGAAGATATTTTCTTCTTGACATGTGTGGCAGTGGAATTAATTGCTTCTTGTTGAGGATTTTCTTGGATGTTATCTAGGATTTGGAGAAAAACAGAAGATTACTTTCACGGGAAATGAAAGAATAGGGGTTTTGTTAAAAAATATATTGGTGTTGAGTAAATTTGTGAATTTTGCTTTGGGATTTATTGTATATTTCTGGAAGATCTCTTTGGGTATTATAGCATCTTTTGGATTTTTGTTCTGGAGAAGCTTTGGAGGATTGCATGCAACATGCAGCAAGATCTCCCCTACAAACAAATTTCAAGCTATAGGAATGTGTTTTTCACTATTATTTATTTGATTAATCCTTTTGAAAAGTTTGTCGTGAAAAGAATTAGTATTGAGAAGTTTTGATAAAATTGTTAAAAATTTGTGTTTGCTTTAAAGAAATTGTTTGTGATTTAATCTCTATTCTTCTCAAGAAATTAGTCTCAGAAAATTTATTATTTCTTTGTTAAAAGCTTCCTCAGAGGAAATAAGTTTGAGTAAAATTTGTGAAGGGAAATCATTTATTTGGGATATGAAACTGAAACCTCTTGTTGGGGAAAAATTTTGTGCATACTATTAAATCCTTCAACCTCCCATTGAAAACCCTGTTGAAAATCTACTCCAATGTAAAACTCTGGAAATTTCTCAATTTCCCCATAAAACCCCCTGTTGAATTTGTATATATATATATATATATATATATAATATATATACTTTCATATATAAATTGAATTGTGAGGATTTTATTTTGAAATTTGTGTTATTCGCCGTACAGGCAAAATTGGGTGATTTATTAAAAAAACGGAAATATATGAGATCGCAATTTTTGTTTTTGTTTTTTTTAAATAAATAAATAAATTTTAGTTTGAATATGCAGGCAGTTACCCCACAGCCGTCCCACACAGGGCGTCGGCTGTGGAGGCAACTGACACTGCCCTCACAGGCAGCGACGACTGCCAACATAGCCGCTACCCATGCGGGTAGGCTGTGACTAACAGCCACGTCTGTGTCTAACAGCCATGACTGTGAGTACCAACCACGGCTATGAGATCAACCGTGGAACCCTAAACTTCGTCGCTTGTTGTAACAGTGACACCGGCTCGACTATGTAGTTTCGGCCTTAAATAAAATTTAAATAGATTCCTTTCTATGTTTTAAAATATGAACTTTTTTATATATTCGGATTTAAATGAATTATATATATATAAATATATATATATATATAATTTGATATTTGTTTAAATTGATATTCAAATAATATTTTATTTAATAGGTGCATGGGACGCATGTGAATGAATATTATTTAAAATATGATTTAAAAAGAGAATTTAGTATATTTATTTTTATGCGAAATTGAGAAAGTTAAAAATTAGAATAAATTGATGTAATTTACTTTATTGTATGAGAAAATAATTACGATCAAGTTGTTATAATTTCTTGCTAATACTTGTTGAATGACTGGATTTAGTAAATCCTAATGTAGATTCCCAATGTTTCGATTTGCTTTAAATTGTGTTTCTTTTTTTGGGAAAATTGGGAATGTTTTAGATGAACAAGTCTTCCAGATTACTTTGTATAGTAAGGGTGTTGTTATTGTTGAAATACAATCCTTGAGTTGACTAGGGTAGTGCACATGTTATAGTATGGTGTTTTGACACCTGGATTTATGAACAAAGATTTAATGACCATTGTGTGTCGTTTGGTATTATATGTTGATTCTTGTGCACCTTGTTTACCTTAGTTAGGGAACTTAGATTCCTTATGTTATCTTTAGGGGAGTGGCTCTGTGTGAGGGCTGGCACACAAAGTGGTGCCAGGGTAACTTACAAAGAGTTAGTAAGTTAGTGGAAACTAAAACAAAACATTAGTTAGCTTAAAATCTTTAATTAGATTAATATGCCTCGCTTATAGACTCAAGAGCTAGTTCAGTCTTGAGATTAAGTTGAGAAGGCCTGGAAAGGAAAATCGATATCTTGTTACTTTAAAAGATATTCGATTCCGCAATAGTTTGCATGTGGGGCCAGGTTTTGTAAGAGGTTACCAGGGTAACCCAAGTTGGGGGCTGGAACCTAGGAAGAAACACCAGGGTAACCTTTGCAACATTGTGATGACACTCCACCTAAAATAAAAGTGACCTTGTGAACTTAGCATATTTGATTATCCTAAATCTGGAAGCAATGTAACCATCAGTTAAGTATGTACTTGTGTCTAGGGTTAGTAGATTATGTCTAGGGAACCATATTACTATCTCCTAGCACGGGGGGTGGACCTATGGGTACCACATAGTTGGGTGGAACGTGCACCTTACTCCATTGGGTCCCCAGTTTATGATCATGGCAACAAGAGCTTCATGGATTGAGAGCTCGTATTTGGATATATATGTACTTCATTTATTGTATCATTGGAAATCTTGTATTTGAAACATCCCTCAATTGTTATGAGGTGAACATTCGTAAAATGTAATTGTAAACTATTATTTGATCTACCTCATCTGAAGAATGAGTATTGTAATGTTATTTCAAATGCAATGCAAGAATCTTATTTGTACTTTATACTATCATGAATGGAATTCAAATGTTATGCAATGTTTACTTTTAAGTTTATGTTAATTAAATACATGAAATGCTAAATACTAAAGTCGTCTATGGAATCTCAAGTAGTGTGACGTCGCGTAACTCAGAGTATGTATGCAACTAATAAAGTTAATATTAACACTTTAAAAAAAATTATTTCACTTTCATAGACAATTGCAACATTCCTTAGGTTACAAGACGAGGCATTACATATATTATCAATTGTATGTTTAGGAAATTGACATTAATTTATGTTTATTTACTTAAGAGTTATTTTATAGTTTTTATTTATTTACTTAGAAGATTTTAATTTTTTAAAAAAACTTAAATAATTCTAAATAAATGAAAAAAATATAAAATAATTCTTAAGTAAACAAAAAAACTTTAATAATTCTTAGATAGTTTTAGTTATTTAAAACATTTAATTGTATTTCAATTTTTATATATGATCATGACATATAAAATAACTCTTAAGTAAATAAAAAATTAAATAATTCTTACATAGTTTTAATTTTTTAAATATTTAGTTGTGTTTCAATTTTTATAATCTAATAGGGGGAATCATTATTGTTTAATATTTTTAATTTAATAAAATTCAAATATGTTTTTTATGAATGAAGAAAAGAGAGAAAAAAATGACATTAAATCTGAATATTATAAATTTGCCTAAAGTTCATTAACATGGACTATAGAAAAAAAATTCCATTGAATTTTATGAATTATAATATTTTGAAAGTTGTTTATATTTTTGTGTTATTATTATATTTTAATAGGGTTATTGGAATTAGTTTTGTTGTAATACTTAGAAATTATAATATTGATTGTTGTTATATTATTTTCTTGAGAGTTTTTTATAAGAATCATTTCAAATTAAAAAATAATTATAAATAGAAAAAACTCTTGACTAAATAAAATAAAAAAATTCTCCAATAGTTATAAAGTAAAAAAAAAAAAATTAAAGTAAATAAAAATAAAATATCAAATACTAAATAGAAAAATATATACATTTAATTAGTATATTTATATATTGTTTTAAAAATAGGATAATAATGATATAAATATACTATCATTAAAACATATATGTTATCATGAAGAAATAAAAACACTCATAACAAAAATATATTTAAAAATAATAATTCAAAAAATAATTTATTATATAAAATTTTAAAATCTTACATATTATTTTTTTTAAATGTAATTTTTTCATCATCCTTCATTATATTTATTATTAAACCATTTTTAATTACTTATTTAAAATTTTATATTATTTAAATATCCTTATTATATACTTTAAAAAAGGTTATATTTATTTAAACTGCCAAACAACCTAATTCGTCTCACACCTAAGCTCACAGTTTTAGTTACTAGCGATTGCACTTTTTGTGTGCAATTGGGTACACCGAATTTTTGGTTGGAATAGTTATATTGTTTGAAATGGATCAACCTTAGTAAATTTGAAAAATATAATTTGATAATTAATTTCTATATGCAACAAGTGGTCATTGCAAACCTTGAGCTCTTGTTGTATTATTATTTTGAAATGCAACTTTTTTTAATTTGCATGTAATAGTGAACATATTGGTTGAGTATCAAATTGTTTTGTAATTTTGGATACAAAATTGTGTTAAATGACTCGAATGATGTCTAATACACGTTCTCCTTATAAATGTGTATATAGTATGTGATATAATTAAAAGAAATGGAAGTTCCAATATATTATGAAAAGGAACTTTGCCTTGCAATCTGTAACTCTTTACTTTACGCTTGGAAGTTCCAATAATTAAAAGAAATGGAGCTTGGTTCTTGACTTTAGCTTTTGATCTGTAACTCTTTACTTGACGCATATGTGTAAATTTCAAAAACAAATGGCAGTGTCACTTACATATAATTAAGATAGTAATGTTCCATCAAAGAAAGGGGCAAATGAAGAAAAATGGACAAATAGTAGCAGTAAAACACCAATAACATTTTCCATAATTGTACAAACTTACATTCTATTTTCCTCAATTTTCCCTCTTTTGTGGCCAATTTACATTATCCACATTCACAAATTAGAATTTTTCAATTTGGTTCCAAACTTATTGCTAACAAAATGCAAATTTCCAAAAACCTAATTATCATATTTCAAAATGCTGGCAGGCACATTTAGTACACTAAGTACGAACAAAACGATGGCAACATTGACTACAAATTCCATTGCAGATATTCTTGTAGGCATCTCTACTTTGACCCCTATTTTGCAAGTTGCATCCATCGACTCCATTCAACAGGCTCACTCTAAACTTCTCAAATACCATGTTGAACTTTCTGATGGTTTGCACACCCATCATGCTTTACTTCCTACCCAATTCAATGATCTTGTGTTGGAGGAGGCTCTAGTCAAAGGTTCTATTGCCCTACTTACACAATATAGCTCGAAGATGTTTCACAAATTTACGTACATGTCAACATACTCCCATAAAATTTTCCTTCTTTAAATTTTCCCCTTGCATTCTCTTCCTAAGTTTTTCACTTTACAAAATTGCAGGGCTATCATTATTGAAAACTTTGAATTAATTTACAAATGATTCATTTGAAGAAGATGTTGAGCCTTAAAGTCATAACAGTATAACCCCTTTTAATCCAATTCCCATAAAAATGTTAACCCCCAACCATAAGTATTGGACCATTGAGGGTCAAGCCTTAATGAAATCATCAATTCACAAATATAAAAATGTTGGAAATGACAGAAAAGTTTTCGGATTTGATTTCGTAGACATGGCAGGCTCTGAAATTCATATTTCTTGCTTCAACGAACAAGTTGGAGAGTTTTACCATGCTATTAACTCTGATAGTCTTTATGCCATCTCCAACGGACGCATAAAACTTGCAAACAAAAAATATAGTAGCTCCACACATCCATACGAAATAATTTTGCATAGCTCATCATTTGTCATTGCATCCACATCCTTGAACTCTACAATACCCACCCATACTTTCCACTTTAAAAGTATCCAATCCTTGTCCTTGTTTCCTATCAATTCCCTTGTCGATGTCATTGGAATACTTGTAGCTATCTCCCCTACATAAACTATTCGTAAAAAGGATGGTACAGAAACAATTAAATGCACTGCTACAATTGTTGATATGTCAACTTGTACCATAGATGTTACACTTTGGGGTCATCATTGCTATATTGATGGGATACAAATTTTTGATATGCCTGTACAGCCAAATCCTTATGTAATTTTGATTAAATCGGGATGTATTACGACATGGTGTCAAAGAGGTCTTGACACTATTTTCCCAACTAAAGTTCAAATTAACCCAAATTTAGCAGAGACCTCAACCTTACAAACATGGCATGCCACTACAAATATTGCCAAGCCCTTTACTTGTCAAAAAAACAACTTTCTCCCATACAATTTTCCAATCTAGTTAATATCTCATCTCTAAAAGATAAAATCATGCTTGAAAAGAAAAAAGTTTGCATAAAGGCCTCCATTTCAAATCTGGACCTTGACACCTTCTATTACCTTTCATGTCCTCTATTGGTGGACAATAAAAAATGTAAAAAAAAAGGTTTTGCAAACTTCCCCTACTACATTTCGTTGCCCAAAGTGTTGTAAAGATCTCCTTAAATGTGACTTTAGCTACATGCTCAAAGTGGACTGCATTTGAAGGTCCAAAAAATTCATTAATTGGTGTTTCTACAGAGGATTTTCAGCTACTACTTGCTGAACCAAATACTACTAAAGACATTTTGGACCATATTATTGGTAGCCAATTTTACATTGATTTGAGCATCCAAGTGATTCGCTTCGGTGGACAGAAAACACAAAGCATTGTTATTACTGCCATTAAGCAAATTTAAATATCATGACACTTGTAAATACTATGAACAAGGCACTTTGCCTTGCGATCACGTCCTTTGCTTCTGAAATATATATACATACTTTGTGCTTTTGCTATCATATTGGAACTTAGTTCTTGACTTTAGCTTTTGATCTGTAACTCTTTATTTGATGGATATGTGTAAATTTCAAAAACAAATGGCATCTTCACTTACATATAATTAAGAATAGTAATGTTTCATCAAAGAAAGGGGGAAATGAAGAAAAATGGACAAATAGTAGCAGTAAAATTTAGGAGTGTTTCCATTTTGTCAGGGATTTGTAGAAGCTGGTGAGTAGTGCTAATGAGGGGCTACATCTCTTTTGACAGTTTTGCATTCCTGTTAAATATCATGACTTGTGTAAATGAGCAATGAGAGGAGTGTGTAGGTAAGGGAGAAGACAAATACAATTTTGAAGATAGTAATAATTGTAATAGTTGATATTGTAGTAAATAACAAAGTGGCATACCTGTAGTAGTTGAGATTCCCTTTAATTGTATTAGTTGTTTGAAGTTGAAAATGCTTGCAAATGAATCTCTTCATTTATTCTGCGAGCAACATATGGGCTTTGTTGAATGCGTGCATATCGTTGGAATGAGAAGGTTGGGTGGATGTGAAGGCTTTGTAGATTAGGAACTCTTGAATGCCAAATGAGAGGTGGTGGACCAATAAACTCATCTTCATATTTACCATATTACCAGGTGGCTTATTTAAGCACATTGGAGGCGGCGATGAGGGGGCGGTGAAAGAAAGATCTAAATATTTACAGCTATGCAAAATAAATATAGATTAGACGTTTTGATTACAGAGATGGTTGAGTGTATGTTTTGCGAATGCATTCTTCAGTATCTATTTACCAATAGGATAATATCTATAAAATAAGATCAGTTTGCAATCAATGTTATTTATGCCGAGTACATCTATACTGGTCACGTATGAAGGTGGTAGCTGAAATCGCAACAAGATATTTCATTGTTGAATGCACTGGTCTCTCCCATTGGTTTTGTTTGTTGAGATTAAATCATAAATGCTACGCGACATGCTATAGCTAACCTCGCGTGGCTACTTTGAATGTGAGAGAACGTAACCTAAAACTGCTGACGAAAGGTGACCGACAAAGCATACACTTCAGGTGAGATCTTTTGATTTTCCTGTATTAGATTTGACTGTCGTAGTAAAATATTATATTCTTTGAATAGATTTGGCATCGGGAGGTAAGAAGCCATCAGATGCATACATTTGTGGAAGGTCAATCAGGATAAATTTGGGTGTATTTTTTGCATACATTTATGCAATACATGAGGTCAATTGGTAGGCCATTTAGTAGATGATGTTGTTTGTGCAACAAAGGTTTCAATAGAGAAGTGATAGCTTCAAATCAACTATGCATCCACTTACATGGATCCAAACATGATTGAAATAAAACCCCTAAATCAAGAAGATAATTAGGCTCCATTACCAATAGGCTCATGTTATGTTTGAAATAAGGAGAGAGGGAGAGAGAGAGAGAGGGAGAGATAGTGATAGAAAGAGGGAGAGATAGAGGGGCGAAGAGTGAGAGAGAGGGCTAAGGAGATAGAGATAGAGAGGAAGATAGAGATAGAGGTGGAGATGGAGAAGATGAGGGAGATGGATATGGAGAGGAGAGAAGGAGAGGGAGAGATTGAGAGAGAGAGAGAGGAGAGAGGGATCGATAGAGATGGATGGAGAGGGAGATAGATGGATGGATGGATGTTTCTTTTTTTTTTCTACATTATTGCTTAGGATTTTAATACCCGTTGGAAGTTCCTTTTCCTTTTCATTTTCATTTTTAGATATTCCTTTTTCTTTGGGATTTTCTTTTGCTTTGGCTTCTCCATTTCCATTGAAACCCTCTACAACACCTCCCCTCCGCTCCATCACGTAACTCTCTCTCACAAGAAATTCAAGCCACCATCTTATAGATAGTTAATTTTGGTAAGGTGGTGCATAAAGATACCATTTATTGACTCTCTAGGTGAACAAGTTCTATTACGTCAAACCCCTTTGTTAGGTTCAATTAGTATGCTAACAAGTCATATTGAAAACAACATATATAGACACAAAAATAGCTTATATAACAATGATGTCTATCTAATTCTTTATTTATTTTTAAATTGAAGTGACAATGAGTGTCTATATATATAGAATGACATAACAACATATTTGATAAATGTATGTTAATTCAACTCATAATGATTGATAAAAGGATGTGAAAATATTTGAATTTGATGGCTCTAATTTTGAATTCATTCCACACTTTAACTTTAACAAGTAAGCCTCTCATTAACATGAAGAAAATAATAAAAATATTATTATAATCAAATCAAGATAATGCATCATTATTATTCTTTCAACCACATTATTAAAAAAAACATGCTTATGAACATAATCATTTTTTAAAGATAATAATGAATTTCTTATTATGCATAATTTTTTTTAAAAATTGCATATAATAATTTGTCATTTTTTTTATATTAAATAAATTCATTATAATAGACTAAATTATTAAGATAAGATAATTTCTCATTAATGTGAAACAAAATGAGATGATATTTAATTGATATATAATTAATTTTTAAAATGACACAATTAATATTATTGTGACTTTTATGTTTTTATGTTTTAGATTGTAATCTTGTATAGATTTTAGGGGTGTGACTATTTTTACTTATTTTTTTAATAGGTGAAACAATTTTCTAAATGATAATATAAACATTATTTATATAAAAATAAATAAAAACAAACCATATGCAATTGATATAAGATTTATTTTTAAAAATATAATTTTAAAACCACATACAATTGACATAAGATTTTAAAAACAGTTAAACTGATTTTTAAAATAATAATTTTGTTTTAAAACCACGTGCAAGACTTTTAAAACAGTAAAACTGACTTCTAAAATTATAATTTAAAATCTGCACGCAATTGATATAAGACATGCATTTGAGTCAATAAAACTGACTTTTAAATCGTTCACGGAATATCTTCAAAGTGTGATATTTTTTATAATTTAAAATCTGCACGCAATTGATATAAGACATGAATTTTAGTCAATAATGACTTTTAAATCGTCACCGAATATCTTCAGTGTGATAATTTTTGGTTCAAGTTCGATACATAAATTTATCTGTAAATAATGAGTCATATACTTGCTTCTCGATTGGAAGGCAAGGTGGCCATAGTTACAGGGGGTGCGAGGGGAATTGGTGAAGCTACAGTCCGCCTCTTTGAAAAGCATGGCGCAAAAGTTGTACTAGCAGACATCATAGACACTGCAGGAGAAAAAAATTCTTCTTCATTATCTTCTGCAGTAACTTACATGCACTGTAACGTAAGCAAAGAAGAGGATGTAGCAGAGGTTGTAAGCAAAACAGTCTCCAAGTATGGAAGATTAGATATCATGTTTAACAATGCAGGAATCCTTGGTGAACAAGCAAAGGGAAAGAGTATTTTAGACTTTGATGCAGAAGAGTTTGACAGAGTAATGGGTGTGAATGTGAAAGGAGTGGGTCTTGGGATTAAACATGCCGCAAGAGTGATGGTTCCTAGAAGAAGTGGGTGCATTATTTCTACTTCAAGTGTGGCAGGTGTAATGGGAGGCCTTGGGCCTCATTGTTACACAGCATCCAAGCATGCCATTATAGGTCTTACAAAAAATGCTGCCTGTGAATTGGGAAAGCATGGGATTAGGGTGAATGCAATATCTCCATTTGGGGTGGCCACTTCTATGCTCATCAATGCTTGGAGAGATAATGATGCAGAAGATCATTATGATGGAGAATTTGAAAAGTACAAAATGGAAGACTTTGTGAGAAGCCTTGCAAATTTGAAGGGCCCAGCCCTAACACCCAAAGACATAGCTGAAGCAGCTTTGTATTTGGCAAGTGATGAAGCCAAGTATGTAAGTGGTCACAATTTGGTTGTGGATGGAGGCATTACAACTGTAAATAACTGTGTTGGCCTTTAAAGAACAAAAAAAAAGGAGGCATTTACTTTTTTTTTAATGGTTGTACAAGCGTGTTATCGTTGATGAAAGAGAAGAAAATTCTTTGAAGGATTCATTCTCTTCTTTGTAAACGAGGATTTCCAACATTAATATGTTTCTGTTTTTTGAAATTCACTTAATGGAAAATGAATGATATAGATTTAAAAAAAAAAATATATATATATCTTCAAAGTGCAGGTGATTATGTGATGTGTTGTTTCGTCTTAATGCCCAGTAAGTGTGTTGACGCTTTCAAGATTGCCGAGTATTATTGAATTCTTTCACATGTGAAGTATATTTTTCCTGTACCCTGTCTTTGTGAGGGAATAAGTTAACAATTTTTTTGACAAATTCAATGAATCTGCTTATACAAAGTCATGGTAGAGCCTATATAGCATTCATTATAAAAGGAAGTAGTTGGGAATAAAAAATAAAAAATTCTTCGTGTGATGTGCTATTAATCAGCCACTTCCGTAATAATCAGTTAATCATCAGACATTCATTGTATTCTTGAAAGAGAGGTCACAAGTTCAAATCCTGCAGGGGGTATGGTATCTACACCTCGTATTGTGGAGCACGAGTTAGGTGCCTCCCTCATATTGGGAGTACGAGGAGTCCAACATACTGTAAGTCATCTGTAGA
The DNA here is from genome assembly GCA_007258455.2 of Sequoia sempervirens. Taxonomy (NCBI): domain Eukaryota; kingdom Viridiplantae; phylum Streptophyta; class Pinopsida; order Cupressales; family Cupressaceae; genus Sequoia; species Sequoia sempervirens. Next base: position 15,368 of record VDFB02330254.1, read on the forward strand.
CCCAAAAACAGACCACCTGATATGGTGAACTATAAAAAGACCTTTCCTTTCCTTTCCTTTTTTCCCCTCTCTATTGATTACCCACCAAGTGTTGGCTATTATTGCATCGTTCATTAAATCCAACCCGCTTTCCTTTCCTTTCCTTTCCTCTTCCTCAAAATCGTATGATGCATTCATCAGCCACCAGGCCCCGACGTCAAAGAAACCCTTGCCAAAGAACTCTTACAACTTCTCCGGGATCAAGGTTGCCGGGCATTTTTAGACCGTCCAGAGATTGAAGGGGGGGATTCTATTCTTCCTGCCATTAAAAGAGCCATATGCTCATCTATTGTTCAGATAGCTATTTTTACCAAATGATATGTAGACTCCTCATGGTGTCTAGATGAGCTCGTTCTAATGTTAGAACAAGGAAAAAGTTCGCTCTTCATTCCTGTGTTGTATGGCGTCGAGCCTTCTAACCTCCGTCACATCGAGAGTCGACAGTATGCTGCGGCATTTTCAAAATATGTACTCAAAAGCAGGAACCTTGATAAGCTGGACAAATGGAAAGAAGCCCTAAAATCTGCTTCAAGTGTAAAAGGCTTTGAATATCGCAAGAATACAGGGTAAGTTTACTTATATACGCATTGGATCCATTGTCATTCATCATATTTTTACTTGATACCTCTCTTTCCGAGAACATGGCATTCATTTTACCTTATCTCAATGTCTTTCTAAAGAAATGGAAATCTTCTTCTCGGTTTCAGCAGCTTGTGTAAAGAGTTTGTGTGCGCCGTGGAGACATAAATGAAAAAGAGGATACCGTTACATGTTGCGTCACATCCAGTTCGACTGGGTGAACTTGTCAGAGATTTTGAAAGAAGGTTCAGAGAGCCGGTGAAAATAGTTGGGATCTTTGGAATTGGGGGCTCTAGGAAGATCCCCCTGGCAAAAGCACTCTTCAATGAGAAGAGTTCAGAATACGATGCATCTTGGTTTCTCTATGATGTGAGAGAATCAAATACCAAACGTCAGTTGCATGTTTTGCGAAAAAAGCTTCTGAAAGATCTCTTTAGTGTAGACAGAGAGTTTCAACATACTGAGGAAGGAACACCTGCTAAAGTATCGTTTGGCGAAGGCAAAGTGTTGCGTTTTCTTATAGTCATAGATGATATTGATCATCACGACCAGTTACAGGCCCTGTTATTTCAACATCTTCTTAGTCGTAATAACCTGGTAATTGTCACACCCGAGATGAAGGGCTCCGTGAAAATTCACTCAGCAATTTATCACCATTGAAAATTTACCGTCAACAATTTGTCGAGGAAAATTCACTGCTATGACAAATTCACCACAAGAAAAATTCACCACCAACAATCACGGCTGCGGAAAACTCATCGCATTAACATTTTTAATATATTTCTAAGACTTTGAATCATTTTTTGCAAAAGAATAATTTTCAATACAGACCTCCATTATTCTTTTGCAAAAAAAATTTCGAAGTCTTGAAAATATATATTACACTCATCACATTAACATTTTTAATATATATTTCTAAGACTTTGAATCTTTTTTTGCAAGAGAATAATTTTCAATATAGACTTCCATTATTCTTTTGCAAAAAAAATTCAAAGCTTGAAAATATATATTAATAATGTTAATGCGATGAATTTTCCTTGTGGTGAATAGCTGGTGGTGAATTTTCTTTGCGACCAATTTGTCATGACAGTAAATATTTTGTGGTAAATTATTGACGGTGAATTTTTGACCATATGATGCTACCAAACTGATGATTGCAGTGGACTACGATGTAATTGATCTCAGTCGTTCATCATTTTTTTGGCTTTGAGATGTTCCCCCGTGCTCGTCAGTAAGTGAAGTGATGTGATGTATCGGCCGCCCACGCAAGGATGTAGTGCTGACTATTTGGGTGCTGTGTCAGGTGCGTCCCTCCTAACTTCACCGTTTTCCGACTTTCCTAAACTTCACTCTTTTCTCAGTTTCCGTTCTGTAGCTATTAACTGTGCAGTTTCATCAAGTATTAAATAAATTGCGTAAAAAACAGTAGAGTTGTTGAGCCGTAACTATAACGATTTTCAAGTGTATGCAGAATGGCTTGGCGTGGTTTCAGATGCACAATGTTTTTGTGTAATTGAAATGTATTTAAGACTTCCATCTTAATTTCATGCTGCAAGAAAAAGGGTTTCATGAAGTATTTCTTTAGCCAATATTTATGAAAAAAAAACTCTATGAAGGCATTAAGTATATAATTTATGATTTTTTAAAATTTATATATTATTAAATTAAATAAATAATGGTTATGTTTACTTTTTGGTTTCTGATTTAATAAATAAAACAATTTTTAATTAGTTAAATAAATAAATAAAATTTATTAATAAATTTTCTATTTATTAATATGTTTAAGTGCATTATTAAAAATTGATATTTTTATACATATATAAATATTTTTTTCATAAAGATTTTTTATTTTTATTTTTGAAAACGAGGTTGGATTAATTAAATGATATATTTATAATTTAGTATAAATTAATAATTAAATATTATATTTAATTTTGTAGATTAATGTATTTTGGTATTAATGTGAAATTATGAGTAAATATAATGAATAAAAATGTTTAATTTTATGATTAGAGAATGATGGATTATGTAAAGTTTGATAGGTATTTGTGAGTTATCTTAAAAAAATTCGTTATGTAAATTTATTAACAAAGTTTGGTATGAAATGGTGTGTTATAACTAAGCTTATAATGAAATGTGGTAGTTAGATTTAAATCCATTGAAAATTGTGGCATTTGAATTGAATTGAATAATTGTAATGGTAGATTTTTAACTTTATAGTGGAATTATTAAATAGGTGGGAAACTTTGGATTGTTGAGGGAACTTTTAGGACAATGCAAAAACTAAAACTTGAATGAAACATCAAGAAATAAAAAAATAGGTGTGACAAAAGAGGGTCATGATTTGAATCCACTATTAAACCTTCTCAACTTGCAATTCCTCAACTAAGCATAGAAATGAAAAGCCAACTTATCATTATTAGTTACAACTAGCATGTGGGCAAATTTTTGCTCACAAAATGAAAGTTTTTGCTTTTAATCCTAAATGGAATAGGTTTATGAAGACTTGACATGTCTTAAGGGAACCTATAGTTCAATATTAATAAAAAAGTACTTGTATAACTAAAATTATTTATTTCATCAATATTGAGATTATATCAAGTAGAATCTAAGTTTTCAAAAAGCTAAATGAAAACAAATCATTCATTTTAACTTTTATTTCAATTTTTTTTTATATAAATATTATTTTTATTATATATCTAGACTTTTAAATAGATGCATGGACACATAAACACACAAATAAGTAAAGAGACAAGAAAAGACATAAACACTATTTATTTTAACCTTTACTTAAAAACAAATTTATTTTATACATTACTATTTCTAATTGACGAAATATTTTATTTCTTAAAAGTTTTTAAAAATAAAACAAAATAGCTACACTACCAAGTGAAGTGTAATGGTGTGAACATGTTAACAAAGTATAAAAAATAACTTTTATATCTATACAAAATAAGATGATTCTTAAATAAAATTTACGATCGATGGCTCGGAGTGGACTCGGGGAGCCGAGCTAGGGCATCCGCGCCCTAGCTCGTGGTGGCTTTGTTTGTCTCTGCGCAGGCTGGGAGGGGTCTTTGTGCGTGGCTGGGGGTGGAGTCTTCTTTTGGAGGAGCTGTGGCCTGTGGTGCGTGGATTGCTTCAGGCTTGTTTCCTCTTTCTGAACCGGTTTTCTTCTTCTTTCTGATCGGGCTTTATTAGCTTCTGGTGTTGGGCGTTCGTGTGGGTGGCTGGTTCTACTGCAGTCCAAGCGTGGGGTGGTGGATTCCGGTGCGGGTGTAGGGTTGTTTGGTGGTGCGGTGGGGGTGTGTAGGCTGCTTCCATCTCGTTTGTTTGCTTCTTCTTCTTCCTAGTGCGTGGGTGGGAAGGACTTGTGGTGTGGTGCGGGTGCTGGTGTGGAGCAAGGTGAAGGGGCGAGGGGAGGTCTCCCCCTCCCATTGACGTTCAAGGATAGTAATTTTTGATCTAGCAAATGATGGCATTCTCGAAGGGTGAGACATCGGTGGGGTGCCCTAATTTGGACTTTCGGGCAGCACTAGGCTCAAATTTTTCAAGCCAAGGGATGAAGACATTTGATAATAACCTGTTTGCTTCGAATACTGGGATTGCTGATTCTGGGTTGTCTAATGGTGCGCGAATCACAAAGATTAATGGCTGTCTTGAGCGGTGCAAGGAGAGGCCAAAGCTGGTTGTTCCGGCCGAAATGATTGCTGAAGATGTTGAGTATTATTCAAATCACTCCTTATATTGTAAATTTTTGGGGACGAGGGTTTCCTTGCAATTTTTGGAGGTTTGGGCCCGGAGGACATGGGAGCCAGAGGGGGAAATGGAGATAATGTTGTTGGCGAACAATTATTTCATGGTCACTTTTAATTGTATTGCTGATCGCAATAGGGTATTTGAGGGAGGCCCTTACTTTCATAATAAGGTAGGGTTGTTTATCAAGCCATGGCATGCAGGTTTTAACCCCGCTGAGGAACTTCCCAATCGTGTCCCGGTGTGGGTTCGTCTGCCGAGGTTCCCGGTGGAATGCTGTCGAGAGGATGTGCTACACCTATTGGCCTCAGTGCTGGGAAAACCTGTTGGGACCTCATCGCAAACTTTGGGTAAAAAGGTAATGACTTTTGCTCGTATCTGTGTTGAGATTGATCTAAGTAGGCCTTTGCCCGATGCAATAGATATGTGTGCGGGCACTTATTCTTGGGTGCAACAATTAGACTATGAAACTCTTCCTTTTCGTTGTCGGCTCTGTCGAGAATATGGCCATTTGCAGAGGAGATGTCCAAGGTATAAGCCTACACAATCACAACCTTCACAGCCTGGTAGCAATCTTCCTGAAACAGATAAGGGGAAGAGCAGTTCTCATGATGATGTAGGTGTGTCTGATGGTTTTGCTCCGGTCAAAGCTCGAAATCGGAATAGGGGTCAGAAGAGGCCTTTTAAAGAAGGGCAGGATGAAGGTACCTTTAATAGATTTGAGGTTTTGGATGAGCTCGGCCAACAGGAGGTAAACCCAGGTTTGATCAACTTAGATCAGGGGCTTGTGGGCTCAGCTCAGGAGGATTTTGTTCTTGATTCTTCTTTGGATTCACAAAGGGATGAATGTCCGCAATTGGAAGCTGGTCAACAGCTGGTGGTGTCAGAAGTGCAGGAACCCTCGGCCGTTGTTACTTTAGTTGGTGAGGATTCTTCTCTTCCTAGGCAGACCACTGGTTCAGATCCGTCTAAGAAGATTAAACCTCCCCTAAAATTGGGCATTTTGCAGAAGGATATTAAGAAGGGTGGGGCGGAGAAATTTGCTAAACCAGGCAGAAAAAAGGATGTGGAAAAGATTAAACTGGCAGGCGAGAATTTGGTGGAGTCAGGGTCGGTAAAGACTCTGGATTCTCATTTCTCAAGCCCTTTGAAATGATTGTTTTGTCATGGAATGTTCGGGGCTTGAACAGCGGCCCTAGACAAAAAGCGGTTCAGGGTTTAGTTAGAAGGCAAGTTCCTGATGTCTTATTTTTGCAAGAGACTAAGTTATCTGTTGAGAATATGCAAGGCTTGGCACCTAAGTTGTGGAGAAGCGGGGAGTGCCAATGCATTGGAGCTCATGGAGCTTCTGGGGGTTTGGCATGTTTATGGAATCCTCGAAGAATCCGACCTCTTTGGTGGATTTCTTCTAAATCCTCGATGTCTATGATTGCTACTAGTTTTGAGACAGGGGAAGTCATCCTTTTTTCTAATATATATGCTCCTACAGATTTTCAGGGTAAGCAAGGTCTGTGGTCCCATATCAAGCTTATCCGTAGCATGATGCCTTTTCATCCATGGATTTTGGGTGGAGATTTCAATGCTATTTGTGAGTTGGCTGAGAAGCGTGGTGGTTCTGGAAGGTTGGAGCCCTCTGCACTGCTGCTTCGTGATAGTATCAATACCTTGAATCTTGTTGATATCAAACCCAACAATGGTCAGTTCACCTGGAACAATCGTAGGGTTGGGGATTTCTGCATTGCTGAAAGATTAGATCGATTCCTAGTTTCTTGTTACTGGGTTGGAGGGATGTGGTCATCTTACTCTGTGATCTTGGATTGGAGAGGATCTGACCATTGGCCTATTAAGCTTGCTATTGAGTCAACTCATGTGCCTCGTTTGCCATCTTTTAGGTTCCAACTTATGTGGTTGCGTGACCCTTCTCTGTATGCCTTGGTGACTGCCTGGTGGAAGAAAGGTAGACCAGCCCATGGTACGGCTATGTATACCTTTGCTAAACAACTTCAATATGTCAAATTTGAGCTCAAACGGTGGAATCGTCAGTACTTTGGGAATGTCTTCCACGCGAAGGCGAGGGCTCAGGAAGATTTGGATGGTATCACGAGGAGGTTAAGGGAGGATGGGGTGACTGCTGAGTTGCTTCAGGATGAGGCTCGGGCTGTGAAAATTCTTGAAGAATGGGAACTGCGTGAGGAAATGTATTGGAAACAGAAGGCTCGCATAGAGTGGCTTCAGGAAGGGGATAAAAATACTGCTTTCTTTTTCAATTCAGTGAAAGCCAGGCGACATGGCAATTCTATCTCTAGTCTGGTGAATGATAGGGGAGACCATCTTTCTTCCTTCCCAGAAATCTCAAGGGAGGCGGTGCAGTACTTCGAATCTCTTTTTAGGGAGGATTCGCAAGGGGGGTCTCCTGAGGAAGCGCAAATTCTTTCTTGTATCCCCTCTCTCGTGTCTGGGGACTTGAATCGTCAACTCATGTGTGATATCTCATTGGAAGAGCTTGAAGGGATTGTTTTCAATATGAAGAAAGGGAAGGCGCCTGGTCCTGATGGCTTCCCAATTGAGTTTTTTCAAGAATTTTGGGATATCATCAAACTTGACCTCCTGGCTGTGGTTCAAGAATCTCAACAAAATAAGCAGATGTTAAGGGCTCTAAATGCTACCTTTCTTGCTCTTATTCCCAAGAGTGAGGGGGCCGATAGGCTAAGCCAATTTCGGCCCATTTCTTTATGCAATGTAATTTATAAAATTCTTTCTAAACTTATAGCTGACAGGGTGAAGAAGGGGCTTGAGGTGTTGATCTCCGAAGAACAAAGTGGTTTTGTAGCTGGTAGGCAAATTTTGGATGGGATTGTGATTGCTACTGAGGTCATCCATTCTATGGCTAGCTCTAAAGAAAAAACGATGTTTATCAAACTGGACATGGCTAAGGCATATGACAGAGTTAGGTGGTCCTTCCTGCGAAGAGTTCTTGGTGCTTTTGGTTTTGCTGAAGAATGGATTCAATGGGTTTTGAGCTGTGTTACTTCAGTCTCTTTCTCTGTGCTTATAAATGGGAGTCACTCTGAGTTATTTGGTGCTTCTAGAGGGCTACGTCAAGGTGATCCTCTTTCCCCTTACTTGTTTATTCTTTTGGCTGAAGGTTTGGGAAGATGGATTAAACGAAATGTGGAGTCTGGTCTTATTCAAGGTTGGAGGTGGGGTGGCACCTTACCTCCGCAAACTCACCTTCAGTTTGTGGATGATACTGCTTTGATGGGGGTGGCTACAATGTGTGAGGCTTCTAATTTCCGGAGATTATTGGATGTTTACCTAGTGGCTTCTGGTCAACAGATTAATGAGGGCAAGTCTTCCATTTTCTTCTTCAACACTCCTGGTCCCATTCAGCAGAGGATTGCCCAAACTTTGAGATTTCAGATCGGGACTCTCCCAGTGACTTACCTTGGCATTCCCATCTCGGTGAGTAGATTGCCTAAGGAGTCTTGGCAGATCATTTTGGATAAATTTCGAGCGAAAGTTAATCACTGGACTCATCGATGGCTATCCTTTGCTGGTCGTGTCCAGTTGATAAAGTCTGTGGTGCAGGCTTTGCCCATTTATAGATGTATGCTTCAGGTTGCCCCTATGGGCTTTCTTAAGGACCTTGATTCTGTGGCAAGACAATTTTTATGGGCGGGGTGCTTGGAGTCCTCCAAATGGAGTCTGGTTAGATGGGAGGTTGTTTGCAGTCCGAAACATTATGGTGGACTGGGCTTGAGGCAATCGGCTTTGACTGGGGAGGCTTTGGCTGCTAAACTGTATTGGAGGTGGTGTAATGAGCAGGATAAGAGTTGGGCCAAGGTTCTCTCTCAGAAGTATCTCCCGGGGATCCCGCATTCCACTATTTCTAGGTACCCCCTAGTGGGGAAGGGCTCTGTGATATGGGGCACCCTCAAAAAAGGGGCGGTGCTTATTAAAGAAGGATTATTTTGGATCTGCAAGAAGGGGACTGAAGTCCAATTTTGGTCTGATTCTTGGGATGGTTTCCCTCCCATCACCTCCCAATTTCCCAACTTGTTGAATCTTTGTCAGAGGTTTCTTGAGGCTGGTTGGTCGAAGGTGAGTGATTTTAAGTCCTTTTCCTCTTGTGGTCAGATGGAGATGGCCAAATGGAAGTCCCCTGTCGAGTGGCCAGATGTTGGTTTGCAGGAGGAGTGTGCTGTACTGCAAAGTATTCTCTCCAGTCGAAGATGTAGCTCTCTTCGAGAGGATGATGTGCTTGCCTGGTCCCCCAATCCTAAGGGGACCTATACTGTAGCTTCTGGCTATAGTGTGTTACTGTCTCATAGGTTGGCTGGGCTTGAAATTCAGTGGTGGAAGAAGGTCTGGAACAAGCTTTCTTGGCCAAAGTGCAATTGTTTTGTTTGGTTGTTGGCCTGGAATAAGTGTTTGACTTGGGATAATATTCGGAAGAGAGGTTTCCATGGTCCTTCTGTCTGTGTGATGTGCGGGGCTAATGAGGAGGACTCTACTCACTTGTTTTTTCGTTGCTCTTTTGCCCTCCAACTTTGGCATTTTTGGTGGGGTGTTTGGAAAACTCCTTGTGTTCATGCTTCCTCCTTGATTGATTTTTGGCAGGGGATGGGTCGGCCCCCTTCTGGGGCCTCCTTTTTACAGGAAGTGTGGTTTGTGGGGCCTATCTTCTTATTGTGGCAGATTTGGCTAGAGCGCAATCGTAGGATATTTCGTGGAGAGCAAAGGCTGGTGCAACAAATTTGGCAGAGATTATTGGGTATGGTTCAAGAAACTGTGGATGCTAGGTGTGAAGTGGAATTTCCTTTGGTGAAAAGCGATACAGAGTTGGTGGAGAGATTGGGGATTCAGGGGTCGTCGTTGGCTTTGGCAGGGGCTCGGAGAGGTCGGCGGGAGAAGCAAAAAATTGTTAGGGATGGCAAATGGCAGCCTCCACCTTACGGTGTTCTGAAGATCAATACTGATGGATCTTCAAGGGGCAATCCGGGACCAGCTGGTATTGGGGGGATTGGTAGGGACTCTTTGGGCTCAGTGATCTTCCTCTTTTCAATCTGTGAAGGAATTCAGACCATCAACCTTGTGGAAGGGTTGGCTATTCTTGACGCTCTTGAGAGAGCTCATGCTTTGGGATGGAGAAGGATTGTTTGTGAATCTGATTCTCAGATTCTGATCAATTTGCTTATAGAGCAAAAAGTGACAGATGTCAACTGGCAATTGGCTAGGGTTGTGCAACAAATTCTTCGGGTTAGTTCTTTGATGGAAACCGTGACTTTTGTCCATATTCCACGGGAGTGGAACAGGGCAGCTGATTGTCTGGCGAAATGGGCTTCTGAGCATGCTGAGGGATGGAGAATTGAGGAGTGGGAGTTGGTTCCTCAGGAGCTCCGTCTTGATTTTACAAATATTCTTGCTGAAGATAGGGCTGGTAATGGTGACAGATGATGGTGTTGGTTGTTTATTCTTAGTTTGGGTCGTGGCTCTTGTTTTTCCTTGGGACCTCGGTCCTTTGCTTTCTTTGTAATGTTGCTTTCTGTTATTCAATAAAGTTTTTACCCTTTTATTAAAAAAAGATGATTCTTAAATAATTCTAATATAAAATTAAAAAACTCTTAAAGTAAATTAACTATAAAATAATTATTAATTAAATTGAATTAAATTAAACTACCATACATATCTTTCTAAAAATCTATGTGAAAAGGACCTTTAATTTCTTTTTTTTTTCCCAATTTCCTTTTAACCCTTTTCTTAGTTAATTTTGGTTCCAAATGTACAAAAAAATGTGTAACACAAATGTTTTATTTGTCAATTTTAATTAACAAAAAATAAAAAAATATGTAGCCTGTAGTGAGCAACATTTTATGCAAATCGAGCAAGGAGGGGTTGAAGGGACAAGTTTGAGTTATTTAATAATTTGACATGTAAATGGCTATTAAATTTAAGTTAAAGGTATTTTATTAAAATACTCATATCATTACAACTCATTTATTTTTATTGCTACAATTATGCCTCTTAACATTATTAATAATGAAACAGTTATGTTTGGTGCAATAAAAGGAATAACAAAATTAAATGCATCATACTTGGGTGCTTGTTTATAGTCTTTGATCTTTTACTTAGGTTGGCCTAGGTGAACATGTCCACTTGCAATATAATGACAATCCTTCCCTAAGTATTTATAAATGCTACATGTTTGATCTCTTACATTTTTGGAGTTCACCTAGGTGATAATGTTTTATTTTGATATGATAATATTTTCAAGGTATTTGTAAATGTTACGAGTCTCCAAATATTAGAAAAGAGAAAAGAAAAAAAATCATCCAAGTAAGTTATAGAGTAGAAATAAACACTAAACAAGGTCAAATCCATGCACATAGAATAAATACATGAGTACAGAGTAGACCCAAACCCATAAATTCATAATTGATGACATCATAGAGATTTATAACACAATTCAAGACTCATAAAAATACATTTTAGTAACAATCAAGAATATATTCTTTATCAAATGACATTCATTCATCAATCATATACCAAGTATCTCTACCACTATATTCACTTTCTTAACTTCATATTAATCAACATAATTACACACAATCTATACTTATTAGTTTGTACTAAATTACACTAAACTATAAGCATATTGTTTGACTTATTTAGATTAAATTTATTTTTATCAAACCACATTCATTATTTAATCATAAGATTAAATATCTCTTTTCACTACAATTACTCATAATTTAACATTTAATACCAAAATCTATTAATCCACAAAATTTAACACAAATTTTAATTATTAATTTATATCATTTTATTAATCTAGACCAAATTTAACATGCATATACTAGTATATATATCTTAAGTACATCTATTTAACAAAAACTTAATTGAATTATTTTATTTACTTTAAGAGTTATTCAAATTTAAGTTAGGATTATTTAAGGATTGTTTTATTTTATTTATCTTATTTTTTAATTTATTTATTATATTTCATTTTACAATTATTTCATATTTATTTTATTTTATTTTATTTATATTATCTATTTTATTTTTATTTGAAGAACTATTTGTATTTACATAATAATTTAATTTAATTTATTCAATTTTTGGATTAAGAAGAACTATCTTAATTTTGAATGTAATTTTTAATTTTATGTTTAAAAAATTATCATTTATTATTTCAATAATTCTATTTTATTTTCATAATTATTTTAATATAATATATTTGAAAAACTAATTTTAAAGATTAAAAAAATTGTTAACATCTTCATCCCTTCGCATAATTATTTATTTTAATAATAATTTAAATTATTACATACGTATAAACATATTCATTGTGAGGCCCATCATCACTTAAATTTATGGACATCATATTTTGGTTGCTATGCTCATAATTACACTTTGATACATTATATTATCATATATTTTGTGATGGATGGTTATCAACATTGATATTATCCATTGTTGTGCATGTTGGATTAGTTTACGAGTATGTTGATTATAATTAATTGATTTTACTAATATCTTGAATTATATGAAAATTGAAATAACATGCCTAGAGTAAAATATGTGATATTGTGTTAACCAGGTGAATTTGTGAATGACCATGCAATGTGAATATATATTTGTACTTGATTATATTATGTTATTTACTTGGATTTAATTCTATTGGCAATTATGTTATTTACTTGGATTTTTTTTTTTGGAAAATGGACTAATACTTTCATGAAGCACGCAAGTAAATTCCATTAAGCCATGGGAGTTGGAGGCTATTAAACAAACCTTGTTACGTCACCTTGTTGAGTTTGAATCTTATGTGTTGTGTTGAGAAGTTGTGTGTCTAGTGATGTGGGGGAGGGTGTAAGTGTTGAAATTGTTGGAAACCAAGGGTGATTAAAAAAGAAAGTGATAATTTCGGATTTCCTATTTAGTGCAATTTTAAGAGTCAAGTTTGTTCTGATTTTAATTAATAGTTGCTTATTTTACACCCAAGGTCTATGACCTAAAAGTTGGGGGGTATTCTTAGTTGTGAACATGGTCATATCTCATTAATGACCCCTCTTACATTGCTTGTAAGAGGGGTGATGAAAATGAGTGCATGCAGCCCATGTGAAAGCCATGCCTCATAAAAGAAAGGAGGACATGGTAGTTGGGGTTGTTGGGAGAAGGATTTGAGAGAGATTTGGTTAAGTTTTTGGCATTATAATTTTTGCCTAAGGGAAGAAAAAAAGAAAAGAAGGTGTTGAAGAAGAGGAAGGAAGAGCAACAACTCCCTCTCAAGTTAGAGGTAGGATCTTGTACTAATAGTCTGCTGAAATTTCCGTGCTAAATCTGTGTTGAGCAATGTTTTGTGGGAATTTATGTGTTAAAACTTTGTTGAGCAATGTTTTGTGGGAATTTATGTGTTAAATCTGTGTTGAGCAATGTTTTGTGGGAATTTATGTGTTCAAATTATGCTGAGCTATGTTTTGTTTTGGCTGTTCATGTTGAATTTTCCATTGTGTAGTGTTGTAAAGTTTGTGTGTTTTGTAGGGTTGGCTCCCCAATGCTAGTAGTGAGCAACCCACGTGGGGGATTGAGGAGGGGGGAGATCCCCATGAGGGCCTATGAATTTTTCCTTGTGAAAATTAGCGTTACAACTATGGGTGAAATGGATATGAGTACCCAAAGGGTAAGAGTACCCTTTCAGAAGGAAATGAAAAGTTGGCTAAAGAATGGAGTGGGGTGGGTTGCTGGTTGAAAAATTATGTGAAGCATTTGAGGTTAGTTTCCCTCTAGTTGTGATCCTCTTCGCCTCTCCCCATAAGACCATTGATTGGTCTTTGTGCATTTCTCTCTGACCTAAGGTTGTGTTGTGTAATAACCGTGTGAAAACTCTATTTTTCTATTTTGTGAAGGGTGGTTGTGTGTGTACCAGGTCTATCTAGCAGCCTCCCAGCTCAGGGGTGGCTGGTTTTCCAACCTATGGATGGGTGGTGAGCACCCCATGGCTTGAAAGGGTTTTGTCCATATATGCAGGTTTGGAGCCTAATGAGTTGCAGTCTGTAAGATTGTGTGCTAAAGAAATCTGTTCTACTAAGGTCACAGGTTCTACCACAATAAAAAGGAGAAAAGAACAAAAAAAAAACTATGAATATATGTATCTGTTTGAAGAAGTGTGTACTGTTTAAAGGAGTTTTTGTTTTAAGAAAATAAATGTGTTATGTAAAAAGAGTTGTACATTGCTAGAGGATGTGTTTCTATTGCAAAAGGGGTATATTCTACTCAAAATTGAAATGTAATATGTCAAAGAAATGTATTTGTTAAGGAAATGTCTTTTATTTTGAATCAAGAATGTATTGTGTTACCAAGAGATGTTTCATGCTAAAAACAAAAATATGCATTCTGCTCCATGAAATGTAATCTGTCAAAAGAAAATTGTAATGGGTTTAAAGTAAGGAAAATGTTTGTTTAACCTACTAGATAATATGATTTAGTTCCAAAAGAATGTGTTCTCTTACAAAACAGAGATGTAAGCTGTTAGAAGACTTGCATTTGTTTCTTTTAACATGCTTGTCACTAGATCAAAACATAATCTATTAAACCAAAGAAAGAAATATATTTGTTTCAACATGCTAAGGTAGCACCTAAAGATGAGCATTCTATATGGAAAATGCCTCCTAAATCAAAAGTTGTATACTACTCAAAAAAAAAAAAAACATATTGTAGCATTTATGCATTGAATCTTTCAATATGTGTATTGGGTTTATTTTTTAGACCATTTGTTGTATATGGGTAGTTGCATTGTCACACCATAATTTAGAAAACATGTTTTAAGGCATAAAATAACTTTATTGCTTTGAATTTTTTTTTTTTTACATAACAACCCAAGTGAAAGGGGGTATTTTTGGGTGTATACCTCCTCACTATTCTGTACTAAACTAATGGAAAGCTAACTAAACTAAAAATGTAGAAGTAGTGACCGTTACACCTGTTCAGGAGTTTCTTACAATATCATAACTCTCGTAGCACTGGGTATGAGCCCAAGCTGCTGCAAGGTAGAATATCTGTGTAGCAGTTAATCCCCATTCTTTAAATCTGCACCCAGAAGAGGTAAATAATCAATCAGCTACCAGTATAATGGTATTGGTCAGTACTTTGTAGGAAAAAGCAACCAGAAAAGAAATTTAGTATTAAGGACCAATGGGATATTTAGAAGGATACATTTAACGGGGTGTTATTGACTGGTTTGTGAAACAAAGCTACAGAAGAATTTTGAATCAATGATATTACTTATAATAACAACTGCATATGATAGATTTACTCGAAAGCCTTTTTTTGGTTCTACAAAACAGCGAAGACAAATATTTTTTAATGGAGCTGAAAGAAAAATAAATAAACCTCTGAAATAAAATGAAAAAGAAATTTAAGAATATATATATATGTATATGAGGGGCATGATATCCTCTGAGTGGTCGCGGCTCTCTCAAGCACAGAGGCTGTGGAGAGGTGTAACCCTCTGTAGGAAGCAGCCAATTTTGGTTGCAGCAGAAAGAGAAAACAACGGCAAATAAAATGAACCAAATAATTAGTGAATGGAAGAATATACCCTCCCTTTTCTGTCACGGCTCCGAGAGCAATAGCAGGTGTAATATGAACCAGTAGAGCGAACCAAATCTGCCCAGGCAAATCTCCATGGAAGCGGTGCCTTCAAGCTATCTCCATACCCTAACCGCCGCCATGCTTATGCTTTACCTTTTGTTGCCTTCCAAACATAAAAAAGTTAGGGCACAGAAATAAAAACGAAATGAAAAAAAGACACTCAAGGGATGAGGGATAGGGCTAAGTATGTCAGGTAATTACGCCGAAGGCGTGTCCTATATGAGCTTTCAGAGCTCAATTTACCTGTGAACGGTGGAAAATACAAGATAAGCCTTGGTTGACAGGGGAACCATTACCAACCGTTGATCCAAATTTTTGCTTTTTCTCTGCTATCCCGCCGTTATTGGTTTCCGATCCTCCAAACCCTGCCTCGTCATTAAATTCGTTTAATCGCCTTCTGCAGGATTGCAAGACTAAACGAATCTCAGCCGCTCATAAGGACGCTTTTGCTCCCAGAAAATCGCCAGGGAAATTCCGCCGGAAAATTGTCATCGTGCCTGCCTGCTATCGCTGGGAAATTCTGCGGTTTTTTTTGTTTCGCTGTTTCTTAAAAATTGTAGGACGCGGTTATGGTGGTTCGTTAAATTTGTAAGGGAATCCCAGTGTTTCTGATATTTATTGTTGTTTGTGCGGGGTTAATATAGCATTGGTAGGAAGTATGTTGAGTAAATGTTTGGATGTTAAACATTAGTTAAAAATATTCCTTGTAAATTTCGAAGGAGGTTATGGGATGCCCTGTATGAAGATTTTTAAGTGACCGTAATTTTTAAGAGTTTACTATCAGTATGTGCTATTTTTTAATAAGTTAAAAAAAATTGTTTTAAACAAATTTACATGTTAATACTGTTTGACATTTGAACCAAAACATGCTTTTTATTAACGTATTCGTTTGCAACTTTACAGCTATATATATTGATTCGGCATTTACGTAATTTAAGCCACCTTTTAATAGGTTTGAAATAAATCATTTTTTTTAATTAGTATGTTTTTTAATTAGATTTAATAAATAATATAAAATAAAAGTTATTAATAATTATGAGAACAATTTATTAATAAAGGGTAAATATAATTGGTAATAACATGTTATTATCATTATAATGGTTTATTTATAGTTAATAAAATGTAATATTAGAATTTATAAAGTGTTTGATTAGAATCAATATAATAGAATAATAATTATTAATGAAATAGGTTGAAAGGATAAGTAATAAGGTGTTAGTGTTAGGATAATTTACGATAACCTTTCTAATTATTGTAAGCTCTAGGGGAGAGGGGCCTATAATGGAGCAAGGTTCAATAGTGGCGATAGAAGTAGTCCTCAGTGGGCCCCATAGTGGAGCACTTTAATATTCAATTGCAAAACATTTTTTATCCATAAAGTATGCAAAGTGACAAATCATGTGATGCCACATCAACGCACTAATAAAACATGGCTTGGTGCACCACTATCGGTTTCACCTTTTTTTTTGGGCCTTTTTGGATACCTCAACAAAAAGCATGTTGATGTGGCATCATATTTGATGATGTGGCCCTAAAATGAAATATAGAAGCTCGTGAGTTGCCAAATAAATTATTGTACAAAATTGGGAGTGATTTGAAATTTCCACGTAGGATTTTGAGAAACGCGAAGTTAGGGTGCTCCACTATAGGCCCTCTCCCCTATATTATTGGAGTGAAGAATAATAAATTCACGATTATAAAATGACATGGGTTTATATATATATATATATATATAATGACATGAGTTTATTAAATATATATATAAATAAATAAATTATTATTATATTTTAAAATAAAAAACATATATAAATGTAATTACAATTATGCAAAAAAAGACCAAAATTTATCCTAATTGACCTTCCACACTTCTTCGGCGTACCCATTGCACACTAAAGTGCAATAGCTAGTGTATATTATGGTGGACGGAGTTTTTGTTAATTTCCTTCCTAAAATACTTCATTACCATCCCCCACTTTGAGAGGGGCACTAAAAATTAACGTTGGAGTCTAATTTATTTACTAGCGCTTGCACCTCAACAAGGTGCAATGGTTACGCCGATAGCAGGATATACTTGGGCAATATATTGAAGGGCAGCAGTAAAAATCGCAAGAACACGTAAATTTGAATCTACAAAATGTACATATTTGAATCAAATATTCCCCACAAGTATAATACATGCATTTAATTTTTAATTAACTATAATATAAGTGTAGCTTTATGCATCACTATATACTAAAGTAAAAAGTTGTAAGCATGTCAAATCACCTTATCTTAAGACTGCAATCAAATGGATAATCAGTAAAGCAATGTGAACACTAAGATGATTTAAATCATTTTGCATTTCTTCTAGAGCCATCAAACAAGTAAGATGATTTAAATCGTTTTGCATCTCTTTTAGAACCACCCAATACATGAGATGATTTAAATCGTTTTGCATCTCTTTTGAACAAATAGAGATGACTTAAATCGTTTTGCATCTCTTTTGAACAAATAGAGATGACAATCTATAAATCAATTTGATTCACTTCAAAAAGTGAACACCTTCCACATAATAATTAAAGAACCCTTGCGAGTGCTAAAAGTCAATTTCAATAGGACTTTGCGAGGACGAAGACGAATATAAAGATTATACGTAGATATAAGTAGGTGGCTTCTTGGTGTAAAATTCATTTAAATAAACTATAAATTTGATTTTCTTTTACTATAATATAAGGATACTTTCAAGAAATGAAACCAATTCTTATAGATAATTTCAAGAAACATGCTTGTGGCAAGTTCTGTGAAAACATTCCAACTTACTGAGTGATGTTGCTAGCTTTATGGGGAAGTCAGTAAGAATTTGCACACCATCAATGGGGAAAACTCAATCCATTAATGTGGAAATGAACAGACACCGTGGATGTGACATCTCAGCCCTCGATAAGACATCGGTAAGCCAACAAACTTTTAAGTGTAAGAAACACGATAACGAAGATGACCATTTTTCAAGAGAGAAGAAACCAAATACTAAGGATGTTAAATACCTGGAACTTATTGCGAATGTGCATATAATGTGCTGGTTTATTCCAAGATTATTCAGGGGCACCAAAATGTGTGATGAATGCCTCGTTTTACATCCTCAAAATGGAAAAAATTTACACCTCCTCTCTTCTCTTTTCCTAAATGAGCATGGCTTCTTAGAGTATCTCGAGCATTTTAGGGCTCACCAAAGAGACCAGAATTGATGGATTATCAAGGTTTCCATCCTTGTAATTAAATTTTCCATTATGTGGCTAAACCCACAAAGTGCTTCGTGTACAGTATATTTGAACTACAGTATTCTTTTGGGATGAATTGCATTGTTTAATTAGGTTTTGATGTGCAAAGAGAATCTCTCTATGCACTCAGCCTAAAGAATGTGCGGGTTGTTTATGGTAGGGAAATCGTAAAATTTAGTTTGTTTGTTTTTTGTTTTGTTTTGGTTTGGTTTTTAAAGGACTTGTTTGAGCAGGGGGATGGCGTGATATATGTATGATGGCTTCAAAAATAGCACATGAAAATGATTCTATTTTCAACGCATATTACTACCTAGAATAGCTAAGTGAATCCCATGACAAAATTTATTGCAGTCTTTGCACCCAACTATGTAAATATTTAGAATAATTTTAACTAAAATAAAATACAATAAAACTTTGAACAAATTCTTTTTTCTTAAAAATTACACTAATTAACGTTCTAATTGTTTAAGATTTTACACTAACCATCTCCAACATTGTTGCTAAGTGTGCAATGTGATGTTAAATTTTCCACTCAATACTTTTTCCCACATTTTTCATTAAACCCATAGATATGAATTTTCTATTTGTTGAATAAGTTTTTGTTATTGCATCCAACTAACCATTGTTATCCCAATATTCTCAAATTGTCATTTAACCTTAAATAATTATCTTATCAACCGAAATAATAACAATAGCTTTTACTCGCTCTTTTACCATAATAATGTTATTATTCCCTTTTTTTTTAATTTTCTAAGAGACACATACACAACACCATTAATACATAATATTATATTAACAATCTTCTAAACATTGATAAGAATATTGTTGAACTTCTTGTTACATATTTCTCTTAAGATAGTGTCCATTTATTTATTTATCTATTTTTATAACTCTAACATAGTTCAAAAACCTATCCCAATATAATACACCTTTAATGACTTACAATTAAATTCGCTATAAAATTTACTGGGGCAACCAAATAAATATACCCAGTTGAATCATCCATAAAGATGTGTGGATTATTAAAAAAAATAAAAGATTATATTGCTAGGATAATTTGAGATGGTTTCATCTTTAAATCTAAAACCATCCTTGTTTATAAGATTTTTACTTTTATTATTAACCATGAGAATAGTATTATTATATTTTATGAACATTAATAATAGTATTATTGATAATTGTGTCATTAATTTTATCATGCTAACCTTGATAGGGTATCTAACCAATCATTACCTCCCTCACTAATATTGTTACGATTGTCCACATAAAAAGCCTATCTTTAATGATAAAATTTCTCCTAATATTTATCTCATGAATTACTAACACCACTCTTTATAAAACATTAATATTATGGCAACAATTTTATTTATTCTCTTTTTTTTTATTTGGATTGATAATAAATTTTATGTGTAATTCGAATCCCAGCTAAGACATTTAAATGATGTTGTAGAATCACAATAAAGTATGTAAATATTAGAACTTAAGTGCCAAATTTTATTGCCTTATATATACGCAAATATCTCCTTGTTATTTATTTATTGACTTATTATTTGTACATTCAAAGTGATAAATCCCTACTTAGTAATGGAATGGGTTATCACTCTTATTCTCTTATGAATTCCCTGCCTTATAAATAAGGGACTATTGTAGAATTTAAAACCTCTATATGTTAAAGAGAATAACATTTTCAATTTTTTTTAATCTCCCTATCAAATTAAATAAAATTTAATATAACTTAAATTTAAAAATTATTAATAACAAAATTCTAACTTTTAATAATATTGTGATCTTAATGTGAAAACTTAAGATAAATTATACTTAACAAATTAACTTTGGTAAAATTCATGATTTAAATTTATAACTTTTAATTTAAATAAAATAATTTAAACCCTTTATTCTTTTGAACAAATACACTAACATTTTACTTTCCATCAAATAAAATTAATGTTAAATAATAAATCTCTATTTAAGAAAATGCTCCAAAAACATGACTATTATTTAAACCCTTATGTTATTTTAATAAGATATATTAATGTGTTTATTTATATTCACACTTTTTTTTAAATTCCTACTTACCATGTTAAGTGAACATCTCCTCCATTTAAATTATTTTATTGCTGGATAATATCTAATAACAAAATACATATAATCTTCCTCTATTTTTTAATATTTTTATTTATGTTATATGTATAAAGATAGATATATATATTCTTATTGAGAGTTTAAGCATTCCTTAAATATACCACTAAATATTTTAACTAAGAAAATGAAGGAAATGATTTAAAATACTTACACATTGGTTTATTTCATTTATTTCTTTGTTGGAAACGTCAAAAACCCTAATCATCTTTTTTAACTTGCATTCTTTTCTCTTCTGCTTGTGCATTATTTGGGTGATTCAAGGAGTGACAGAATGGAGAAATGTGTTTGAACTTTTTTTCTCTATATATATTTATTTGTTTCAGCTACACAGGATATTATAGGTCTGTCATTGTATTATATTCTTTTTTTTTTTAAAGATATTTGAGGGAGGAGTGGAAGATTGTCTCTTTTTTCTTTTTTACCAGAATTCATGCACAGTAATTTAATGACTATTAAGCAATACTCCAACAGGCTGAATCTATAATAAATCACACAGAATGCCGCTGTAAAGCACATACGTAATTACCATAAATTCAAACAGATAGAATTGCTGCCTCTCACCCACTTAACTAAAGAACCAGAGGAGCGTAGGTTGGTCTAGGCAATTTGCATTGAGAGAGGATGTTGAGCTGTTCCGTCATTGATGACTCATCAATACTACACCCCAGCTCAATATATTAAAAATAAAAGCTCAATTTCCAACACAGTGATCAGATTTACTCCACGCTTTTCAGGCGAATAGGTTCATATTGACACAAGATATAGCCTATCAATCACATAAGCGACAGGAAATAAATGCCTTCGTATTTTGCACAAATAGCGGTTGATTATGTGATATCTCTAGAGTAAAATTTATTTCGGTGGGGTTTAGTTATGATGCTTTGAAAAACTGACTTTATTTAAGGAACATAACTTGAACATTCTGCCCATCGACGTCGCACTCTCATCCCAACCTGGTCAATCTTACTTGCCCAAATAATACTAATTATCTTATTCGCTCAATCGAGAAACTCAGTATTAGCTAAAAATAGACCCAATCCCGTGTTATCATTTAGATATCTTTTTTTCTCTTAGTTAAATAAAATATGCGTAACGAGTAAATGTGTATGTACATTCGGTTAGAAATACTCCGCATGCAAAATTAGTAGGTCAGGCAAGTGCTTTCCTATTGAGATAAGTAACATTTAAATGCTTGTAACCCTGATCTTCATATATGTTGTGAGCTGCAAAAGTAAGTTCTCCTGCTGGCATTAAACAATAATTACCCCCTTCGTTTTGGTGAATGAGATGATGCTTTTTCTTTAACTAATATGAACCCCTCCTATGCCCCCTCAAATATTTCTGCATTTTCACCTCCTGGGGATAGTTATTCGTCCCAACGCTAAGCTCTTGGAAGGATATATCTCGCTACTACCCTATTCTGCCATGCACCCTCTGTTACAGGCTTCTATATTGGGGCGCCATTGCTTAAAGGATCCACAGAGAGGAGATTTAAAGACAATAATCATCACAATAAACAAATCTGAAGGTAAATATACTATTTAAGATGGAGGGAGTACCGCGAAGCTGTAACCAAGGAAGCGATGCATCCCCTGAAAAAATTGCAAAAAATAGAAAATAAAAAATTCGAAGTGGGCACTGCATCAGATAAACCCTGTAACAAATTACTAACCTATAAGATCTATCTTAAATATGAGACTGCTTGTATAATAGATATGGGTATTTCTGCTAAAACCCGTCAATAGAAATACTGATGCTTACCAGAAGATGCACCAGATGATTTGGGCATTGTATTGTACAAATTTCATGATAAATTTCACAAATACCCACTACACAAAAATGAATTTAGGATGCATTCACACCATCAAAGAAGCACAAAAACAAGAAGTATATAAATTTTTTGTCATGAAGAAAGCTCTGATTCTGGTGAAAAGCCTTAGACAATGAGAACGGAGGTTCCTGGCTTTATTTTCCTTCACAAAATCCTACAAAATTTCAGACTGTTTGCTCTATATCTAAGACACAAGGCACTTACAAAGACACAACTCCTATTTATTATGCATAAACATCTCAGACCTGATTTGGTGCTTAATCTCAGCCTGGGGAATGGTGGAGTCAGCCACAGAACAACCCAGAATACACGTCCACTTTTAGAAATGGCTTCTCAGATGGCAGCCTCATCAAAATGATGGTTCATCCCGCCTCCTATGCTTCAGACGCCCTCCCTAAACCCGCTCATCAATATCTACAACCCCTCTGTGATGAGAAACAATGGGCCTGCCGAAGGAAATCTGTCAACTCCCTTCAGAGAACCAACAGTTACTCTGCTCGCACTCTAACTAAGACTTGGCAAAATCGTGACTTTGGTGTCGAAGGAAGAGCTTTGAAATCACAATGCAGAAAGCAGAGCTGCAAGTGGATCCATCTTAAACTCGGTTGAAATTTATTACCTCCAGCAAATTAGGTCACATCTTAGATGCCTGGCAACGCACGGAGAGCCCAGGAATGTGTAAAACGGTGCGAGCGGCTTTAGACCCATACCTGCTGACGCGAAGGACGAATGGCCATGCCCGGTGACTGCATAGCGGACTGCACATCGTACGACAGGAATTTCCCACCGAAATAGTCCACCGGCATCAGACAGTAGACGATTCCGGTGGAATTCCCACCTATAATAGCCTATAGGCTAAAAATGGGCCCAAAAAAAAGAGAGAGAAAGCTTACTTGTCTTTATGTATTTATAAACTAAGCTATCCTTCAGAAATAATATCGTTCAAAAATACAAGCTTCTTTATCTTTATATGTTTCTTTTAATAATGTTCTTAAAAAGCGTCAAAGAGCACATGGTTACTTTACACATATATCATTATCATTAATATAAAAAAAGAAATTTCTTTGTCTTATTCCTTTTAAATAAGAGAGGAAGGAGGCTATATACTACTTTTAATTTTTAAGAGGAACCTTTTTTTCTTTTAACTTTTTTATGAATATCTTTAAGCATAAATAGATATGAGGAGGTTCGTTTCTTTTATATATATTATTTTGTATTTATAGGAATACATTATATATATATATATATATATATAATTGTTTTTTAATATAAATATTAATAAAGTGAAGAAATTAAATTTATATTGAAGAGTAAATCTTAAATATATTAAAAGCAAGTATTCCAAATTCAGTTATAAAATGAGTTTCATAAAGGAAGATGAAGTTAAAAGATGGGAATATGGGATTCAAAATAATTTATGATGTTGATTAATATATCTTGTAAATATTCTTAAGATTGTGTAATTGAATGATTTGAAGGTGTCATGTATATTAGGAGAACTCAATGTATTTACTATACAAATGTAAATTAATATTTAATTATAGTTGCTTAATCTATTATACTAATATTACTAATTAATGTCCTTAGCCAATATCAATATTATAGGTTTATTCAAGGTTAGGGAGTATTAACACTTATTAGGGTAATGTGAATTCCAATTGAGATATTAACCCCCCCCCGCCTCCAATAGCATTACAAACAATTACCTGCATGGTTGGACATTAATACATTAATAATTGTTTTAATGTTATTGTAAAAAAAAAAGTTGTGATCTTGTCCTAGGTGTTAATTTAGGGCATGAGATTTAATACATGAATTAAGGACCCCTAATATTTAAATAAGCATTCCTTTTGGTTGTACAAATCATAAAAAGGGGAAATCTTAAGATCCCAAGTGTCTTTCCTTTCTACCCAATCTCGCTTTCACTTTCCTCACCCCACCCTCGGGTGACAGGTCCATGATGATGTTGCTCAAGTGACTTGTGGAATGTGTGTAGGTTTATGTACCATGTTTATTCATGGTTAGCAATTGTTAGTGATTTACATGTTATTTGTTCAAAAAAATAATAGTTACGTCTTATTCAAGGTGTAAAATACGTGGGCATGACATTCATAATAAAAAATTATTAATAAATTTTATTTAATTAAAAACCAAAAATAAAAAAAATAAATACTATCTATTTTATTTAATAAATGATAAATTATACTTATTATTATTATAGAGTTTTCCAACATAAATATACATTAAAAATTGAAAAAAAAAAAATTATGTTACACAATTTTTTGTACATTTGAAACCGCTCCAAACCATTTTGCATACCCTTGAAAATCGTGATGGTCACTGCTCACCAATTATGTTATCTTTTAGGAAATTTATTTAATATTTGATGAAACACTAGGGTTAATTGCTAACTAAGAAAAGGGTAAAAAAGAAATTGGGAAGAAAAAAAATAAATTAAAGGTCCTTTTCACATAACTTCACCGATTGATGAGCACAGGGGCATCTGATGGATATGAATCTGTGCTGGTGAATTTTGTAGGCTGGATGGCCTTTGCCCAAGATGTTTGAGTTCATCCTGACCATCCGTAGAAATTAGTATGTCATCGTACGGAAGCAAAGTGACAGTGCACGCGTATATCTTATCCTTTAGTGATGATCTGCCCTTTTCCAAACTTGAATGCTAATTAACAACTTCGCTACTCCTTTCCACTTGTGATGAGATATGGGTTGTCTGCAGAACTCACCGACTTTCAAATTAGAGGACCAACATTACATGTGTTGTGTTTACCTACACTTTCAGTAATAAGATGGCTTGTTTTCCTATCAATTATAGTGTGAATATCCCGATTCGTAAAGTGCCCTTTGAGGCTGTGAATGGCAGACCTTGTACACTATTAGACATCACTGTTTGCACCAGTTGATCATGGCTATTGAATTTTATTTTTGAGATGTGTGTGATTGGTCATACCTTATTTTCAAGGTGACCCATTAATGCTTGGCTTTTGCAGCAATGGATCATGGACGCTTCATGGAGTGTGAGGGCCAAGGATAAAGCAAGATTCCCTTCATTTTCCTTGATAAATAGGGCTATAGGCCAAGCTATAAAGCATGGACACTTAGAGAGTGAAATGGTTACATTATTTAATACTTTTCTATTTTAACCTTGGGTCTATATCACCTTGATGATTTGAATGAGGTTGTTCGTTTAACCCAGAGTGCTAATGTGGGGAGGGGGTATCAGTGGATCAAGTCTGTGAACAACATTCACTACAATCTGGAAGCCATGTTTCAAGATGATAAACATCATCATGGACTCTAGGAAGGGGCAATGATTGCTTTGTTCAAAGCGAACAAGAAGAAGAATCATAAATGGAAGATCAGTCCCATCTGTAAGTTCCCATGATTTTTTTGGGTTGCCTTAATATAAAATGATTAAATTTCTATTACTTAAAAGCGGTGCCTCTCAGGACGGTTTCAAACTTGAAGAGTTTAACTCCAAATTTAGATTGACTAAGTCTATGATATTCATAACTGTGATGTTTTCATAAGGTACAGTGATCTGATAATGGAGAACATACTTGAAAACTATTTTTTTAAGCATCTATTAGTGTTATGTTTCTCTTTAATTTTGATTAATAAGGAATTTATAACTATCCCAAACTCAAAATAATTGAGTCTCATTTGTTTGGAAATTTGTTGATGTACCCTTTTCCCAAAATCCAGATGGATTGACCCTCTATTAATTTGATCACTCTGTAAAGTTTTGAGCTCACAATGGTCTAATAATGGAGACACCAAAATTAGTGTTGGTTGAACCTCTATTAAATGACCAAATTTAACACAAAAAATTACTAATATGTCTTCGGCGTACCCATTGCACATGAAGGTGTGATTGCTAGTTATAGAATGACACCTATTTTTAGTTGTGGCAGACATCCTTACCTCCATATAGATAGATGTGGTAAGCCCTCTATATGACAATGGACGCACCACTTTTGCTCCAAATATATTGGAATATAGATCTGCGCATTGCATGTTAATTTATGTAGCTTGGACAGGTGTCTCCATTCCCAAGAAGTGTTATTTAATTATTTAATTATTTTCTAGAGACTTCCAGAAAGGGCTAAGTTGTCTAGATAATTATGTAAATAAATAAATTGATTCCTCTAAAGACTTCTAGAATCCAGTTAGTTAGGGTTGTTAGAGTCTATTTAATCTTAGCCATTGATTGAGATTAAATCATGGCCACTGGTTTTCCAATGAGAAAAGTATAAAAGGGGATCAATGGGCAATTGGAGAACACACACAAGTAGACTTGCAGTGATAGCAAGTAGATTTGCAGTGAGAGAAAATAGTCTTGCAGTGTTAGCAAGGGTGCAGTGTTAGCGTTGGGGATAGCAGCTGTGGAATTTTAGCAGGAGAAATTGAGGGAAGAATTTCTGGAGAAGAATATTGCCGGAGCTCTGCCAGTAAGAGGCAAGCAGTTTTTGTATTCCTTAATTTGCTGAAGTTTAATATAATTCCTCATCTCAGTAGTGGTTTTCCCTTTGGGGTTTTTCCACTGACAATTTGTCCAAAAATATTGTGTTCATATTGTGAATGTTTTCTTCTCTATTTCTGTGAGTTTTATTGGTGAAGTTGCAGTTGTGTTATTTTGATATTTGCTGAGAATTAATTTTTAGAGTCAAATAATCTATGTATTAGATAGGAGATTAATAATCGAATCAAATAGAATTTTCACATGGTATCAGAGCTGATCGAGGGTAGACAAAGCTCAGCCAGAAAGAGGGTTTATAAAACCTAGTTCTACCTCTTTAGAATTATTATTATTTTGTTTTCTTTTATCTTTTGAGATGGCCTCAGGTTTAAGAGATCAAGATAGATTGGATGGAGCCTCAAATTTTGTTTCTGGAAAGCAAGAATTTCCTTGTTGCTAGAAAGAGAATGGGATCAAGGAATATGTGACCAGTGTTGTACCTGTACCTACAGATCCAGCACAACTCTTAGCACATAAGAAGGAAGATGCCAAGGCGAGGAGGCTGATCCTTGATGGTGTCAAGGACCATATTGTTCCACATGTCGCAGAGTTAGATACAATGAAGAAGATGTGGGATGCCATTCTGAATCTGTACCAGAATGCTACCACTAACCGGAAGCTGATTCTCAGAGAAAAGTTGAGGAATACTCAGATGAACAAGGGAGAAGATGTGACAAGTTACCTCACCAGACTCAGACTTGTCAAGGATGAGTTGGCAGCTGTTGGAGATAAACCAGATGATGACGAGCTAGTGCGGATAGCCCTAAATGGGTTTACTAAGCAGTGGGATGTCTTTGTTCAAGTCATTAATGGATGAGACACCTTACCGAGTTGGGATTGACTCTAGACTAACTTCACTTAGGAGGAGCTTAGACTAAGTCTTGTCAGTGGGACCAACAACAAGAGTCAGAAAAGTGAGGCAGAACAAGAGAATGTTGCCCTTGCAGGAAAAGGGAAAGCAAAGAAGGGGTCAAGCAAAGGATCAAATTCACAAGGTGAGAAGAAGAAGAAGGACTTGTCTAAAGTCAAGTGCTATGGCTGTCATGAGTTTGGCCACTATGTCAGCGAGTGCCTGCAAAGGAAGAAAGGCAAGAAGCAGACGACAGCTTCAACAAGTGCAGATGAGCTCTCTAGTAGAATGGAGGATGAGTTCGCTCTCATAGCTTGTATGGCTAGCTCAACCTCACAAGGTGTTTGGTATATAGATAGTGGGGCGTCATTTCACATGACAGGAGTTAGAGAGTACTTCTCTAGCTATAAAGAGGAGGACATCAGAATGCAAATTTCTATGAGGAACATGTCCAAACTCAATCTAGTTGGGAAAGGGACTGTTCTATTTCAGAGGGAGAATGGTAAGCGGATTCCCATTCATGATGTGTTGCATGTGCCAGGCTTGGGTATGAATTTGATTTCCATATCTGTCCTTCAGGATAAAGATTACAATGTACTCTTTAGAGGGGCGAGTGTGTTAATCAAGCACAATGATTGGAAATCACCCACAGCTATTGGAGTTACGAGCGGCCGAATTTACAGGTTGTAGTTTGATACTCATAAGGCACTGATGAGCAGCAGTAATTCTAGAGATCAGGGAGAGCTATGGCATAGGAGGATGGGCCATATACATCATGGAGCACTTAAAATGCTTCATGAGGCAGTGACAGGTGTTCCAGAGGTGAGCACAGAGCATGATGATGTTTGTAAGGGATGTGTGTTGGGGAAGTTTGCAAAAGCAACTTTTCCAAGGAGTGACACTAGATCTAAGGGTGTTCTTGATCTAGTACATTCAGACATATGTGGACCAATGTCGATGAAGTCTCTTAGAGGATATGAGTACTTTGTTACTTTTATTGATGATTTCTCCAGGAAGACCTGGATATACTTCTTGAAGACCAAGGATGAGGTTTTTAGTTGCTTCCAAGAGTTCAAAGCTCTTGTGGAGAATTTGACAGGCAAGAAGATAAAGGTTCTTCGGTCAAACAATGGAGGCGAGTACAAAGGGAAAGAGTTCCAGGAGTTCTGTATTAGGGAAGGAATCAAGAGAGAGTGGACTGTTCCTTACAACCCACAGTAGAATGGGGTTGCTGAGAGGAAGAATCGGTCTATATCAGAGGCGGCAAGGGCTATGTTGCATGACCAGGATATGCCACGTTACTTATGGGCAGAGGCATGTAGTACAACAGTGTATATTCAGAACAGGGTACCACATAAGGTATTGGGCAAGATGACACCAGAGGAGGCATTCTCAGGGAAGAAGCTAGATGTCAGCCACTTCAGGATATTTGGGAGTTTGGTGTATTGTCACATTCCAGTTGCGACACGTTCCAAGTTAGATCAGACTGTAGAGAGGGGGTACTTTGTGGGGTACAGTGAAACCTCAAAGGCATATCAGATATTTATTCTAGGGACCAGGAGGACTATAGTTAGGCGTGATGTCAAGTTCATGGAGGACAAGGCATTCAGGAGGTCCAAAGATTTGCCAGCAGATGATTAGAGTGAGCAGCTAGTGGAAGCTCCAAGGATCATTCAACCAAATCAAGGACAGCGAAGCTCGAGTACAGTTACTAGTACAAGCACAAGCTCAGGTGCTGAGAGTTCACAGAGTATGAAGCATCAGATGCAACAAATCCAAGAGATGCATCAGGGTGATATGGAGGTTGATACTTCATCCTCTACAGTTGGTAGCAGGAACCAACAGTCACAAAGTGATACTCAGGAGTTTGTGGGAGCTCCTAGGATGAGTAGTAGACAGCGGAGACAACCAACCGGGTGTGATGACTATATGGCATTAGTTAGTCAGTTGGTAGATAGTGAGCCTTCTAGCTATCAGGAGGACACACATCAGAAAAGTGTGGCAAGATGCAATGGTTGAGGAGTATACCTCAATAGTGTAGAACGATGTGTAGGAGGTTGTGCCTAGACCAACAGATAGGCAGTAGTTGGATCACGCTGGATCTATAAGATCAAGCACGGTGCAGATGGTAGCATCAAGAAATACAAGGCAAGGTTTGTGGCCAAGGGGTTCTCTCAGAAGGAGGGAATAGACTATGAGGAGACATTTGCTCCAGTGGCCAGGTATACTTCTATACGAGTCGTGATCTCTCTTGCAGCACAGATGGGATGGCAGATCCATCAGATGGATGTCAAGATGATGTTTCTTAATGGTGAATTGAAAGAGGAGGTATACATAGAATAACCAAAGGGCTTTGTGGCACACAGTAGTACAACCCACATGTGCAGATTGAAGAGAGCTTTGTACGGACTCAAGCAGGCTCCCAGGGCATGGTATGAGCGCATTAATAAATACTTGCAGGGAATGGGCTTCGTGAAGAGTGAAGCGGATGCTAACCTCTACTAATTGGTGGTTGGGGGTGAGGTTCTCATTCTTGTTTTTTATGTGGATGACTTGTTTTTAACAGGTTCAATGAGGCTCATAGAGGAGAGCAAGAGGGACCTTGCAACAAAGTTCGAGATGAAAGATTTTGGGGCTTATGCACTACTTTCTAGGCATGGAGGTATGGCAGATAGATGGAGAGATTTTCCTTGGACAAGGGAAATACTGCATTGAAATCTTGAGGAGGTTCGAGATGGAAGATTGCAGAGCCATGTCTACTCCTATGATCATGAATTGGAAGAAGGTAGAGACATCTAGGGAGAAGGATGTAGAACCCACCTTATACAGGTAGTTGATTGGGTCTCTCATGTATTTGGTCAACACCAGACCAGATATATCCTTTGCAGTAAACTCTCTTAGTCAGTTCATGGTGGAGCCGAAGAGAGTGCATTGGACGGCGGCAAAGCATGTGTTGCGGTATTTGCATGGTACAATCGAGTATGGGATCAGATATACTCAAGGTGATGGTATTAGGTTGATAGGCTATACTGACGTAGATTGGGTAGGCAGTACAACAGACAGGAAAAGCACTTTAGGGTGTTGCTTCATCTTGGGTTCAGGAGTTGTCTCTTGGTATAGCAAGAAGCATAAGTCTATGGCTTTGAGTTCTGCAAAAGTAGAATACATAGCAGCTAGCATGGCAATGTGTGAGGTGATATGGCTTCGGAAGTTGCTAGTGGCCTTGTTTGGTCAGAGGGTTGAGACTATGGTGATACACTGCGACAATCAGACTTGCATCAAATTGTCTGAGAATCCAGTGTTTCATGATAGGTCTAAGCATATAGACATCAGATATCATTTCATCAGAGATTGTGTACAGCGCGGGATTGTTCAGCTACAGTATATACCTACAGATCAGCAGGTAGCTGACATTTTGACTAAGGCATTGGGGAAGGGGAAACTCATCTTCTTCAGAGATAAGTTGGGTGTCATGCAGAACACCTTCCTCGCTAAGAGGGAGTGTTAATTTATGTAGCTTGGACAGGTGTCTCCATTCCCAAGAAGTGTTATTTAATTATTTAATTATTTTCTAGAGATTTCCAGAAAGGGCTGAGTTGTCTAGATAATTATGTAATTAAATAAATTGATTCCTCTAGAGACTTCTAGAATCCAGTTAGTTAGGGTTGTTAGAGTCTATTTAATCTTAGCCATTGATTGAGATTAAATCATGGCCATTGGTTTTCCAATGAGAAAAGTATAAAAGGGGATCAATGGGAAATTGGAGAACACACACAAGTAGACTTGCAGTGATAGCAAGTAGATTTGTAGTGAGAGCAAATAGTCTTGCAGTGTTAGCGTTGGGGATAGCAGCTGTGGAATTTTAGTAGGAGAAATTGAGGGAAGAATTTCCGGAGAAGAATATTGCCGGAGCTCTACCAGTAAGAGGCAAGTAGTTTTTGTATTCCTTAATTTGCTGAAGTTTAATATAATTCCTCATCTGCAGTAGTGGTTTTCCCTTTAGGGTTTTTCCACGAACAATTTGTCCAAAAATATTGTGTTCATTATTGTGAATGTTTTCTTCTCTATTTATGTGAGTTTTATTGGTGAAGTTGCAGTTGTGTTATTTTTTGATATTTGCTGAGAATTAATTTTCAGAGTCAAATAATCTATGTATTAGATAGAAGATTAATAATCAGTAACTGCAATAGAATTTTCACATTGCATACTTTTACATTTGCGCATGATAGGGGATGTCTTATCTCTAGAGTCAATTCTCCACATCCACTCTAGCTATGACTCGTGAGAGTCAATGACTAACTTCTTTTACTCAGAACTATACTTGTTTCTTGTTGTAAGCCTATAAAAACCTTTGTATAGCAGCAAATAAATAATTAGAAGTCATGGAGATGAAGGTGATGCTTCTCATTCTCCTGCTTTCCTACAATTTTCTATGGTAGAAACAATAAATTAGAAAACAAATGTTAGTACACAATAAATAAACTAGAAACTTAATACTCAATAATAAACTTTGATAAAAACAAAAAGGCAGAGAAATTAATTCTGTTATGTTTACACAAAAATATGCTACAAATTGTATCCACACTTTATTGAGAAAAAAATAGATATATATATAAACAACCACAGTTGAAAAAAGCACCAAAAACTACAATGGGAAACTTTCCCAAATAGAAAAAAAGGAAATGCAGAAAAATGTTGGGAAACATTCCCAACTCACAACAGTACAAAATAGTTTTTTACTAATTTAACATCCTCTCTAAAATCTAATTTTTGAGATAGCTTCTTGTCCCTAAAATATTCTTCAGTTTATTGAAATCTTCTTCCTTCAAAGGCTTTGTGAAAATGTAAGCAACCTGATATTTGCAATAAGAAAGTTTGATTTCATTATTTTTAACCTGCTCGCTAATGAAATGTGATGTCTATGTGTTTGCTTCTTCCATGAAAGACTGAATTTTTAGAAAGTGCAATGGTTGATTGATTATCACATAATATAGTTTTTTCTTCCATTTGGAGCCGCAACAATGCTTTAAGCATTCTTCATAACCAAATTGCTTGACAACCTACTGAAGTGGCTAGCACATATTCTACTTATGCTAAGGACAATGCAACAATGGGTTGTTTATTTGAGGACCATGAAATTTTACCTAAACCAAGAGTAAAAACATACCCAAAAGTACTATCCCTATCATCTTGATTTCTAGCCCAATCACTATCTGTATAACCAGTTAACTTCAAAACACCCTTCTTTTCATAAAAAATTCCATGATTTGAAGTCCCTTTCACATACCTTATAATTCTTTTACCTACTTGTAGATGAGTATCATGTGGATCCTTCATGAATCTTCATATCAAGCTTACTACATACATGATATCTGGTCTTGTTGAAATTAAGTACATTAAGCTTCCAACCAAACTTTTCTACAAAGTAGAATCTACCTTTTTGGTTTCATCTTTTTTGCTCAACTTCACACCCATGGCAATATGCATAATTGCTAGTTTGCTATTTTCCATATTGAACCTTTTCAAAATATCATTTGCATACTTTTCTTGAGAAATGAAAATCCCATCACTATTTTGAGATACTTCAAGACCAAGATAATAATGCAATAAACCAAGATAGATCATCTCAAATTCACTCTTTATTGCCATTGAAATTATCTAAGCATGTTTTCATTATTTCCAATATAAAGAAAATCATCAACATGAATGCAAACTATTAAAAAATCTCCTTGTTGATTTTTTTTTATGAATAAAGTGGGCTTGTAAGGGCATTTTTAAAAACCATTTTTCAAAAAATATGATTCAACCCTTTCATACCAAACTTTAGGTGCCTATTTTAAACCACACAAAGCTTTCTTTAGTTTGAGAATTTTACCTTTTTGACTTTTAATCTCAAAACCATGTGGTTGCTCAATGTAAATTTCTTCCTCTAATACACCATTCAAGAATGTTGATTTTACATCCATCTAAAAAAGTTTCCAACCCTTTTATGCTGAAAGAGCTAAAATCATGTGAATAGTATCCATTCTAGCAATAGGTGCACAAAGACTTCATTATAATCAATACATGATTTATGTTTGTAGCCCTTCACTACCAACCTGGCCTTGTATTTTTTCACTTTACCTTGCTCATTGTGCTTTGTTTTATACACCCATTTTACTCCAATTGACTTCTTATGCTTGAGGAGATCTACAATTTCCCAAGTAAATGATTCTTTCCTATGGTTTCAATTTATTCATTCATAGCTTTAACCCATGTATCATCATTTATAACTTCTTCACATGTAATAGGATCACTATTAGAAAAAAATGCAAAATGAAAAATATCTTCATTTACCTCTATTGTTTCTTGATATATGTTAGACAAGCTCCTTGTTTTCTGCCACCTTTTTGGAGATTTTGAGGTGGATGATGAAGAACTACTTGATGAAACATTTATATGACTTGGTGGAGATGAAGAAGAGCTTCTTCTTAGTGTTGATTGTTGAATGATGCTATTGGCTCTTGTATTAACAACTAAAATTTGTTCTTGATTTGTAGCTTCATCTTAAATGTTAACTTGCTAATATTTCTCTTTCAGATTCCAACACCACTCTTGATCTTCAAGAAAATTTGCATCTCTACTTATCACCAACTTTTTTGTCCTAGGATTGTACAACCTATATGCCTTAGATTCTTCACTGTGCCCAACAAAGATACTTTTTTTTTCCTTATTATGCAATTTACTTTTGAGTGTATTTGGAACATGAGAATAAGTAATAAAACAAAAAATTCTTAGGTGATCTACCCGAGGTTTATATCCTCCCTAGGATTCTTCTAGTGTCATGCCCTAAACTGAGTTTGTAGGACATCTGTTCAAAATATAACTTGCACAACAAACTACTTATGCCCCAATTTTTTTTGGTAAATTCTTAACATTAAGCATACTCCTTACCATATTTAAAATTGTTCTATTTTTTCTCTCAGTTACACCATTTTGCTGAGGTGTATACCTTGTTGTTAGCTGCCTTTTTATGCCATTTTCAATACAAAAACTATGAAAATCATGTGAAATATACTCTCCACCCCTATCAATCCTTAAAATTTTGAGAAAGTAGCCACTTTGCTTTTCAACTAATTCTTTAAATTCTCTAATTTTTTTGATAGTATTTGATTTATTTTTCAAAGGATACACCCAAAGTTTCCTATTGTAGTCATCAATAAATGTCAAAAAAACATCATACTAGATAATAAAGCAACCTCAATTGGTCCACATAGATCTAAGTGAACTAACTCCAATGGCTCTGAAGCTCTCCAAGAATCCCTTATTGGAAAGGGTTCTCTATGGTGTTTACCAACAATACAACCTTCACATTCTTCATTCGACCTTTAGATAAATGGTAAACCTATTACCATGTTATTTTTATGCACAAGATTTAGTCCACCAAAATTCAAATGATCAAATCTAAGATGCCATAACTACTGAGTGTCCTTTACAAGAGCACTGAAATTTAAATGCATATTGTTTTTGATACTAAGAGAAAACATCCTATTAGAAGTCATGGGTATTTTGGTTATCAGCTTATTTTTACCATCAACAATAATGCATGAACCCTTTTCAAATTTGATAGTGTGGCCTTTCTGCATAAGTTGACCTACACTTAACAAATTATGTTATAAGCTTGGTACATAAAACACATCACAAATATATTTTTTCTCACCTTGTTTTGTTGTAATTAATATCCTTTGTTTCCCCATGATTGATGTAATTGTATCATTTCCCATATTAATTGCATATTTGATGGACTCATCCAAATTTTGAAATATCTCTTTACGTCCTATCATATGATTATTGCACTCACTATCAACATACTATTTGTCATCATTTACTTCCTCCTTTGTGTTGCATGTTAACAAGGCATATCTTTTGTTGCCTTCAGCTTCATTTGCATATTGGGCTTCCTATTTACTTTCATCTACAATCTTTTTCCTACATTCAATTGCAATATGTCCATACTTTTGATAGTAATAACATTGAATAGATGATTTATCATACATCTAAAAAGCTCTACCTCTTACTTGAGTGTAACTACAATTTTCTTCATCACTTCTATTGCTTCTTTTACCTCTACCTCTTTGTTGAAAATGTCATCCTTTTCCTCTTTATGTTGAAGATGATTCTAGTGCAACTTCTTTTTCTTTCAAGGATACCTTACTTTTTAAAGCTTTCTCAAATGGCTCCTTTGTTGATTTATTTATTCTATGTTGATGTGTGTATAGTGAACCCATAAGCTCATCTATAGATAAAGAGGTTAGATCTTTTGATTCTTTAATAGCTATAACTATAGGATCATATTTTGTAGGAAAACTTCTTAAAATGTTTTCAACAATTTTTTGATCAGTCATAGCCTCACCATTTGTTTTCATCTGATTAACTATCCCCATTGTACGAGTAATGAAATCTCCTAAAATTTCAAAATTTGGCATTTGTAAAGTTTCAAAATCTTTTCTAAGCATTTGTAAATGAATTGTTCTTACTCTTTCTATACCTTGAAATGATTATGCAAGAAGATCCCATGCTTCTTTGGCTGGCGAAATAGTAGTAACTCTTGGAAGGAGAGTTTCATCAAGACCCTACACAATGAAAAATAATGCTTTCTGATTATTTATTTATTTATTTTGTAGTAAATCCCTTTCATTTTGTGAGTGTTGTTGAATTTGTTGGTTCTGAATACCCATTATGCACAAGATCCCATAGCTCATGTGACTTGAACAAAATCTTCATTTGAAAACTCCAAATATTATAAATTTTCTAATTAAATTTAGGAATTTGTAGCTATTTACTATTAGCATTCATTGTGATTTTGAACTGGCTCTGATACCATATGTTACAAACAATAAATTAAAAAACAAATACTAGTACACAATAAATAAACCAAAAAATTAATACTCAATAATAAATCTGATAAATACGTGGAGGTAGATAAATTAATTTTGTTATGTTTACAAGGAAATATGCTACAAATTACCTCCACACTTTATTGGGAAAAAAGATAGATATATACATAAATAGCTACAGTTGAAAAAAGGCACCAAAAAATACAATGGGAAACTTTTCCAAATAGAAAAAGGAAATGCACAAAAGTGTTGGGAAACATTCCCAACTCACAACAGTACAAAATAGATTTTTAAAAATTTAACATTCTATTAACAAGGGTTGTGGAGTCATGGATGATGTTTGCACATTACATGCTTTACCAACTAGATGGCGTGGAGATGCTAAAAAAGGAGATTCAACTGGCATATAGCAAAGGTCTTGACGCCTTTGCTCTCAATTTCAATGTGTGGCAGCCCAACCACGTAAAAAATCTATTCCTAGCTACTCAAGACTTTGGCATGGGCTTCAAGCTTTTCTTCTCTATTGACATGCATGACCTCCCCTACTTCAGAGGATCAACCCCTCTCTTCTAATGATCTCAAATCCATGCTCATCAGCTACATAAATCACTCTAACTACCTCACTTACAACGGCAAGGATTTTTTCAATGGCTCATCTGCGATAAGCCCTCGTACCAAATCTTTGAAGCAGTAGGCAAAAGGGATAAATTCTTCTTCTTTCCCTTTTCCCCACCGATGGAAGGCATGAAGATTATGTTGGGTGTTCAAGTTCAACGGCCAACCTTGTTTTTCCCTCCAAGTGAGGTGACTCTTCACTTTCTTATTCAAAGGTTTATCTTTTGGGGATAATGTAATTTGATTATTTTTCATTGTTGGTGTCATATTGGTGTTGTTGTAAATTTATTCAAACTATAGAGATAATAAAAGTAATTCACCTGCTTCAAAAGTAGATGTAGCCATTTTATAGTGAACCACTATAAATTCGTGTATTTGTGTTATTGTTTAGTTTTTGTTTTGAATTTAATTTCTGCAATCTACTTCTCATTTTTTCTATGATAAATTCATCAACAATTAGTATTAGAGCAAGGCGTAATTGTTGTTCAAGAATTGTGATAATTTCTGGGTATGGAAGAAGCAGATAAATATAAAATAGAGAAGTTTGTGGGGTAGAAATTCATATTGTTGAAAGTGAAGATGGAGTCTTTGTAGATTAGAAGAGATCTTTCATTCACATTGGAAGGAAAAGTGAAGAAGCCACCTGTGATGTTAGATGAAGACTGGGAAAGATTAGATAAGAAAGAAAGAGCGACAATTGTCTTATCATTATCCAACAATATTCTTTTTAATGTCATAGTGGAGAAAACTTCAAAAGAATTGTGGGACAAATTAGTAGATATGTACGAGATAGCTTCAGCTTTGAATAAAGTTTATCTCACAAAAAAATTATACAATTTGAAAATGAAGGAAGGTGGAGTTGTATCAAACCACTTGAATGAATTCAACATGCTAATCACCCAATTGGTTTTGGTAAACATTATTTTGGATGATGAAATCAAATCCATCTTATTGTTGTGTTCTCTTTCAAATAGTTGGGAAGGTGTTGTCATGGTAATCAACACCTTCCTATCCAGGAAAGTAAAATTAAAGTTTGATGGCATTGATGCAACTCTACTGAACGAAGATATGCAAAGGAAAAATCAAGGAACTACATCCAGTGATGCCTTGATTTTTTGCAATAGAGGTAGAAACCAAGAAAGGAGATTGAAGTCAGCAAGGAGATCAATACCAAGGGGAAGAAATGGAGGTTGTTGGTT
Source organism: Sequoia sempervirens (assembly GCA_007258455.2). Classification (NCBI taxonomy): domain Eukaryota; kingdom Viridiplantae; phylum Streptophyta; class Pinopsida; order Cupressales; family Cupressaceae; genus Sequoia; species Sequoia sempervirens. The sequence continues at coordinate 53,702 of VDFB02330254.1, forward strand.
TTATGGAAAAAAAGGCTATATGAAGAAGAATTTTTGGTCATATAGAAAGGTGCAAAATCAATTGAAGGGCATTGAGGTGAACGCTACATATGAAAAAAGAAGATGGTGTTCTAGTTTTGTCAACTGTTGAAACTAGAGCAGATTCATGGGTGTTGAATTTCAATGCATCTTTGCATGCAACCTCATGTCGAGATGCTTTCGTAAACTATCAAGAAGATAAATTTGATAAAGTGTATCTTGGTGATAATAAGGCATGTACAATTCTTGGCAAAGGTGATGTAATGTTAAAGTTGGAAAATGGAAATAAGTGGCTATTTTGCAATGTAAGAAATTTTCCAAAGCTAAAAAGAAATTTGATTTCGATGAGAAAGCTAGATGCTTAAGGATGTAGGGTCACCTTTGAGTCAAAAAAATGAAAGGTGACCAAAGGAACATTAGTATTTGCAAGAGGTAGCAAATTGGGCACATTATATATGCTAGATAGACCTGCTAAAGTGGGAGTAGTGATCTGATACTTGTAGACAGTGAAGCGGAACTATGACATAGAAGGCTCGGGCACATGAGCAAGAAGGGGTTTGAAATCTTGCTAAAAAGGGATCATCTTTCAAGTTAAAAATCGTTGGATTTGGACCTATGTGAGCATTATCTATATGGTAAAAAAAGGTGGATCAGCTTCTTGATGACCAAACATGACAAAAAGACAAGGCCTTTGGAGCTTGTGCACTCTAACGTGTTTTATCCCAAAGAGGTAACCTCATATGAAGGACCTAACTATTTTGTTTCTTTTATTGATGATTACACATGAAAGGTATGGATTTACATGCCCAATGGGAAATTAGAGGTATTTACCAAATTCAAAACTTTTAAAGCTATTATTGAAAATCAAATGGGGAACAAGATTAAATGTTTAAAAATAGATAATGGGGGTGAATTTTGTTCTTCGTAGTTTTATGGTTTTGTGGAGATAATGGTATTTAGTGCATTAAATTTTTTCCATTCACGGTTCAAGAAAATAGTGTAGTAGAGAGGCTAAATCACACAATTCTTGAGAGAGGTTGGAGCATGCTCTCTAATGTAGGTTTAAGCAAAGAGTTTTGGGTGGAGGCGGTTAGCACGACAGTGTAGGTGATTAATCACAACCTCTCTTCTAGATTGGAATTTTATTTTCTAGAGGAAAGATGAATTGGAAGGTGAATTTCATATAAACATTTGAAGGTGTTTGGTTGTGAAGCGTTCGTTCACGTTTCGAAAGAGAAGCAAACAAAGCTAGAATTCAAATACGAGCGGTGCATATTTATTGGGTATGGTGAAGATCAATATGGTTTTAGGTTGTGAAATCTACTTGCTAATAAACTAGTTCACAACAGATATGTGGTATTCAATGAAAAGGTGTTTTCAAGTTTGCACACACAAAGGGGTTCAATGAATGAACTTGTGTCGGTTAGTGTTTTGGGAGTAACAGAGATTCATAGTTTTCACATCCAAATTTGGCAGAATGTTTATCTCAATAGAAATATGGTATTAGTAAGCCTCAAAATAATACAAATTTGTCAGTTAATATGCAATTTTAGTCACATGAAAATTACACTCAACCATTAAATTTAGAGTAGTATGAAAAAATTAGTGATGGAAATAATATTAATCATTCTTTCTATTAGGCATATTCCTATTCCATGAATGCTCCACATACTCCAACCCTTGCCTACTCAATGCAACCCCATATAGAGTGCTTTCCCTTGTGTGAATGCTATTTATCCTCACATTAGCCAATTCTAAAGTTCCCTGTTGAAGAATTTTGAATACGCCTTGTCTTTTCTCCCATGCAAGGTTTAAATATTCCCTCCCTTGCTATCTCCACATGAGGCCTTTTGCACCATGGTTTGTAGTCAAACAATTTAGCACATTCATATTTTGCCTCTACAATATGTTAGATCCTGCAACATTTAAAGAGGCTTGCAGTGATGCACATTGTGAAAAATGGTTTGATGCTATGTGAGAAGAAATGGATTCGTTAATGGAAAATCATACTTGGGATTTGGTGAAGCTTCTACCTAATCAAAGAGCTTTGAAAAAATTATGGGTATATAGATTGAATGAGGAAGGAGGTAGGAAATGATATGAAGCACGTTTGGTTGTCAAGGGATATGCTCAACAAAATGGTATTGATTTTAATGAGATCTTCTCACTAGTTGTCAAGATGACTACCATTAGAGCAGTGTTGGGTTTGGTAGCAGTATATGATCTTCAGTTGGAGAAACTTGATGTGAAGACAACAGTTTTACATGGTGACATAAATGAGGAGTTATATATGCATCAACCAAAAGGTTTTGAGCAAAAAGCTAAAGAGGATTTATATTGGAGGTTGAGGAGAAGTTTGTATGGTCTGAAATAAGCCTCATGATAGTGGTACTTGAATTTTGATTCATTCATGGTTGAGCAACACTTCACATGATACAAATTTGATCCATGTGTGTATTAGAAGTTTTTGGATAATGGTGAGTTTGTTTATTGCTGCTCTATGTTAATGACATGCTTGTAACTAGTTCTAGTATGAGAGTTGTTCATGATTTGAAACAATATTTAGCTCAAAAGTTTGCAATGAAAGACTTAGGGGTAGCAAAGAGGATACTTGGCATGACTATCATCGGGACAAAACTCAGCCTTTCATAATCAGACTAAACACATTGAGTTGCACTATCATTTCATCCAAAATGTTCTTAAAGAAGGCAAGCTGAAAGTGGAGAAAATTGACACAAAGGTCAATTTGAAAGATGCATTGATGAAGATTGTGCCATGGGAGAAGTTTGAATTTTGTAGGACTTCTCTTAGTATTGTCAAGATGTGACAATACAGGTGAAGTGAGGGAATATCATTGAGTTTGCAGTAGACGTTGGACTTCAAGTCGGAGATTGTTGGGTATTGAAGCCCAATGGTTAGCCTTGTTTATCCCTCCAAGGGAAGTGACTCTTCAATTTCCTATTCAAAGGCTTATCCTTTGTGGATAATGAAAATTGATTATTATTCATTGTTGGTATCATATTGATGGTGCTATTTGAAGATAATAAAAGTGATTCCCCTATTTCATAAGTGGGCATAGCCATTTTATGGTGAACCACTATAAATTTGTGTCTGAACATGTTTTGACTACGATAAATTCATCAATAGATGTCCAGAACAAGATAAATGAGTTCAATGGTGTTATCGATGGGCTCTTTGCTTGGGACACCTTAGCTTAGTTGTATGAAGAGTCCAACCTAAAAACCCCTCCCTCTGACATGAAGGATCAAAACTATCTCAAATCATGTACTAAGAAGGGAAAAGTGCACATGGCGAGCCCCAAACCTTGGTTCTTCAAGAACCTTGCCAGTAGATCCTACTCTGCCATATGCTGAGACAAGAATATCACTGAGTGTAACTATCAAGAATGAATGAATGATGGAATTTTAATAACATCCATTAGACCATGCAGTCTAAGGGATCAAGGAAAACACCAATTAACACATTTTCAATTTCTTTTGCTATCAACTTTTCATTTATGAATCTTGATTAGAAAGCTTGTTGTTTTGTAAAGTTTGGCCCTCTGAAATACTTCATTTAAACAATCCACCTTCATAATGTTTTTGAAATGAATATGGATATTCTCATACGTTATACACTCAAGGATGAAGTGTCTCTCAATTTCAACCACCCCTTTGTTTCGTAAAATGAAAATTCTTTTTTCTCATTCTTCCTTGGGGGTCGTCCACCTACTCGTCTCACATTGAAGATGATGGGAGCCCGTCCTCAACTTTGCATCTAATATTTTAGCTTTTCCTTTAACTACAATTCTCAAGTAAGTCTTTTCATCATGCTCCCACTTGGGGTTAAACTCTTCGAAATAGTGCATTTTTTATGACCAATCTGATTTGTCCACATGGTAGTCCTCAACTAAATTCTATCACAAAAATTGTTATCCCTTCAATATTGTTGGAGAATTCATGCAATTTAATGTCCCACTTGCTCAACCACTTGTTTTTCTTCTTGCTCAAAGTCTTTTTCCTATGTTTTATCTCTTCCTGAACAACCAACTTGGGCCAACGTTGCTTATCCATGTTGTCAAGCTTTTTTAAATAGCTTAGCAAAAAAATTATTCTTGACGCTTCTATTGGAAACATACTTGCTTCAACCAAGAGGATCTCATAGGGTATTGTCGATTTGACTTTGAGACTACTAGTAATTAAATGTTTTTGGATTCTTTCCACTTTTCGCTACTTATGGGTTGACATGTTATTCCCCCAAATATCACAACCATAGATGATAACCAACACAACCAAAAAACCAAAAAGGTTTTTCTTTATTTTCTGATCCCATAACTCTGCTTTCCTACACCCATTTTGGAGTAGGAAAGAAGCTCTCCACCCACCCTATATCCTTTTTTTTTTGTAGGTCACCCAAATGAGCCTATTGTGAAAATCAATACCTAAGTAATGTACTCTTCCACTATCTCCAACGAACTCTCCTTGAAGATAAAATTAAATTGTTTCATCTTCCTTTTCAAAGAAAAAATCATGATTTTGGTCTACTTTTGTTCACTTACATCCCAACCTCCTAGCAAAAAAGTTCAAGATCCTTCAAATGTTGTCTCAAACCATGAGTAGTTTTTGTTATAAGAACAAGATCATCTACATATAAAAGTAACTTCACCACATAGCCCACCAGTTGGATCCTGTCTCCCTTATAATTGATTAACCATTTTTCAAGTTTATCAATATATAAACAAAATAAAGTGGGAAAAAGAGGACATCCATACTTGATCCCGATGTCGCTATCAAACCGCTTGGACACACCCTCTTTAGTTTTGATTTTTTTCTCTAGCTTGCTCATACAACTTATAAACAACCAACCTCTATGCCTTTGAGATCCCAAGCTCCTCCATTCTACCCCAATGTTTATCTCTAGGAACAATGGCAAATGCCTTTTTGAAATCCACTAAGCAACAAAATGCCTCATCACTTTGGGTGTCCCAAATCATTTCAATGAGGTGTCTAAGAGTGATACAATGATCAATAGTGGAGTGCTTTGGTCTAAATCCATCCTACCCCTTTTCTCTTTTTCCCTCCTTTTATGCCCACTTGTTGATTTTGCATTCTAACATGCTCCCAAAATCTTTCCTAGAAGAGGATTGTTCATAATTATATGATAATAGGATGGGTTATTGATTTCACCACTTTTGCAAAGTGGGATAGTCATGCACTTATAGTGCCCCTCAGTTTTCCTTTTTGATTTTGGACAGTTACATGGATTATACTTGGATATTTTGACACTTGTTTGATAATACTTGGACATTATGATATTAGATGCTTAGTTATGATGATATGTGATGACACTATTATATCTGATGTTTTATGCTTATATCATATTTAGTAGATTAGTTAAATTGTTATGTGAGTTATTATTGATATGAGTACTATGTATTTATTGGAGGTATGATTTATCATGATTTGAGATCGATTTATTGTATATCGATGTATTGGAGAAGGGGAACAGGGTCGCATCACTCGCTTGCGAGTGCCCTGCAACGTTGTGATTTTCCCTTCATGGTGTGATTGACTATTTTCCTATGCACATATTCGACTGTGTGATTTGCTGCAGGCTGTAGGTACTAGGCATTAACTCCACCTGAATTTTTAAGATTGAGCATGCCTTAATCCAAATGGAGGTTGTTGTTTCAGAGATAGCATTGGTTCACCCATGTTGAGCCATCATCCTCGTCAAGGATGAGTGTCTGATATCACATCCCATTTGTAAGGTCAGTTCAAGTCGTTTTGTTGATGTAGTGGTTGTTTTCCTTCTATTTCACCTTGCGGCCAAGTATTGCTTGACAGTATGTTATTTCAGTAATGTGATTGGTGAGTGCCTTTATTTGATTATTATGTTAAATAAAGATTATTGAAATCAAAGAGCTTTGGAATAATTAAATGAAAGCTTTTATTTAGTTTATGCCTTGATTAGATAAAATTTATTAAGTCCTTATTTGATTTTAATAAATTAAAATTTAAGATTCAAAATGAAATATTTAAATAAATATATTAAATTTAATGAGATTGCGCAAGTAAATTACATGAGAAATTAAATATATTAAATAGTTAATTAAGTGTGTGTAATTGCAAGTTATAATTTAAAATTATAAAATAAAAACAAGTTGAGAAAATTATAATTTAGATATTTCTACAAAATGCTTTTGTATATTATGTAAATCACTATATGTCATGCTTCAGAATCTTGGTTTTATTGTGTTTGGCTTCTACCTCAGCACCCTCTTCCTAAAAGTAGTCAAATGGTTTCTTTACTTGATTCGAGTTCTTGCACAGACATGTGTGGCACCACCCTTGTCCTATATCCAACCATGGATAATTCCTTCTTAAGTATATACTTCCCATACCATTACCATATTCTTTCTATAGTTTTTGTGCTTACCAATTTTATACATATTGCAACCACAACTAAACAATGAATCCCTTCATGCCTTGGACACTAGAATTTTCCGCAACTATTATGTATGTTGAATAGTCACTATATGCTCCTTTGGATGGGCATTATATTTCATTTAGTCTATTTTCAATCTCTTGTCTATTGGCGTTGAGTTATAGGTCTTGCTTATAGAAATATTTTGCTTAGCCGATGCTCAAGGTTTTATTCTACTACCCTATAAAAGGGAAAACACGAATCAGAAGATTCGATCTTTTGTTCTAATATTTTGAGGTTTGTGAGCCAAACCTTTTCCTTATTAGTTGTTAGCTTGTAATCTTTACTTTGGTCACTAGCGTGAGAATTGCATATGCGCTAATATTCTATTCGCGGTTTACAAAATTTCTTATATGTATTTTTCTATTGTTTCCATACTATACTTTGTGATCTGATGAAAACATACTTGCTATGAAGTCGAGATTCTAACCTAGGTTAGGCTAATCTGGTAGGTGAAGGCTTACAATGTTAACTTCATGTAAACTGCAGTTAAAAGTTGTTTCGACCTTGGGTTGAGCTAGCCGATACCCCTGCATACAAATCTCCTTGCACTTTCTATTGTATTGATGACCCACAAGTTGGCTAGCCTAATTGGCCTTGTTTTTAGAAGTTGAAGTTTCTCCTAAGTCACTAGTGTAGCTCTCTCTACCTTTTTATACTCTTTCATTGCTACAGATCGACTGTAGGATTTAATAATTTCTACCACATGGTTGATGTGCTTTGAATCCTTGGATCTAAAGGAAATTTCCTTAACATAAATACTACTAGGGAATTTCCATGTTGGTGTGTAGTTGGCATTAAAGTTGTGGCCTGGAACATTGAAAATTATCCTTATATAAGAATTACCTCCATCTTGTTGGCTTGTAACACCCTTGATGGTGGCTACATGAAATGGAACCATGATACCATATATGGGTACCAGAACAACATTATTTTCATATCAACTTGAATCATGAGGTCTCTTGATGCTCTGTATACCCATCACTATCAACTTATGGTATTTATTCACCTTCAATGTAATGGTTATAGGTATGTGTTATAGCATGTAAAGTCCAAGTTAGGTGAATTTATCCATTTGATATGCATTGTTATTGATGTTGTATGGCTTCATTTTTCCGGTATCTCAATTGGTTAAGTCACTATTATGGGAGTCCGGTACTATGTGAATTAATAGGCATGTATTATTGTTTGTTACCATTCAATAATTAAAGATTATTGTATGCTATCAATGATATATATATATATACATATATATATATATATATATATATATATATATATATATATATATATATATATATATATATATATATATATATATATATATATATATATATATATATATATGCTGGTATGCATGCACTTAGAATAAGTTTATAATTATTTTTTTAATAAAATTATGAAGCATTGTATGTCGACAACAACCAAATATGATATTTGCGTATATATGATATTTGTATATAAATATGTAAGTGCATACTAATTTATGAATGTGTATTTAAATTTATATAACATATATATATATATATATACTTGTATAGGTACATTTATATTTATAAGGTTTAAGTCTATATTTAGATGTGTTTATTTATTTAAATATTGGAGAAGTATATTTCTGCATTTTCTAGAGTGTAAGATCGTATTAAGAATGAAATTGGAATTTGGTAAATGATTAGAAGAATGATTCATTTAAAAAAAAACACATATTCATAAAGCATGGTTTTGTTAAAGAATAAACTAGTTTTCATAATTAGTGGACTGTGTTAGATGATTAAATTGGAAAATGATTTAATTGGTTTGAAATTGTATTCCAATAGTTAGATTATGTAAATATATTAAATATTGGAACATATTTATGTTTTCTTTTAGAATTGAAGAGATTATTTAGATGAGTGAAATTAGAGTTTAAGTAATGAGTTATAGGAAACATGAAGTAAGTATATGAGGAATAATGATTTAATGATATTAATTAATTGAATGAATTGATCAAACAAACAAATCAAAATATTTTGACTATGAAGCTCTTTTATAAATGCTTGATACTTGGGATATAAACCTTTCCTTGTATTTGATGGTGGTAAAAGATTAAGTAAGCAAATGGTAGATAAATACAGATTATTGGGTGTTGTAGAAGTTATGTTTTCTTAGTTTATTGTATGTTTGATTTGTTGTATGGAACCTTGGGTCATTTTTTGATATTGGAGTGTTTTATTTTTTTGGTTATTGCTCCTTGTGGGAATATTTATGTAAATGGTTATGTGGTCTTCTAGAGGCTAGGGGGAAAATTCTCTTTTCATGAAATTGTGATAAACCTTGGTTATGGTTGGTTTACATTAAACGTGTATGTGATGTTCATTAGCCTTGTACAAGATGTTCACCTATGTGGTTGGAACCTTTGGAAACTTGTGAGTCGGAAGGGTTATGCCTTGCCATGTTGTATTGCTAATGCTTTTTTTTTGGTGATTGTGCAAGTGGCTTGCTCTTTGATTTTTATTGGGGTCTCCTTGTTGTCAGTAGGGAGTGACTCTCAATGGGGGCCAACGCACAAAGTGGCACTTGGGTAACCCATGTGGGAGTTTCATAATTAAGTGAAAACCTAAAATGAACTAGGGGTTGGGTAGTAATCACACTAATCAAGATAAGTGAATACATCACTCATGGCTCAAGTGCTCGTTTAAGCTTGAGATGAGTTGGGAAGGCCTGGCTAGGAAGACCATATTCCTTGTCCTCACAAAAGGAAGATTGGTTCAACATGAGTCACCCTATGGGGCTAGCAACTAGTAGGAGACTACCTGGGTAACCATAGATGGGGGTCAACGACTGGTGATAGACTGCCAGGGTAACTCATGCCAGGACCATGCGATGACACTCCCTCCTACGAAAACCTTGTATTCTCTTGATTCTTGTCTCTCTTTAATGTGGTATGCCTCTGGAAGTAATGTTACTATCATTTGAAGTTGTACTATACTTGTTCATTGATGTCATGTTAGCCCTTGTGTTGTTTAGTGTATTTTGCCTAATTGTGATGGTGGGACCCTTTGTTATCTCCTAATATGGGGGGTGGACCTTTGGGTTTCACATGGTTGGGTGGAAAGTGCAATATACTCCATTGGGTTCCCTCTCCATGTCCGTAATTGTGGTGACTTCTCCTAGATTGAAGACTTGGCATTGTACCAGCTCATAGGGATTTTTACTCTTGTACTTATATTGTATCATAATTCAATGTATCATGTATCATACTTGTTGTATACTCCTCACATGTATATGAGGAGATATTGTTGTTCAAATGTATAAATGTAATGGTGTGAACTAATGTTAATCTCTATTATGCGATGGACTATGTATCATATGTTATTGTATATATAAATTAAATGGATTGAATCAATTAGTCTCTATGAATTCATGTTATGGTTGTATCACATTGATTACTTGATTAAATGAAGATGGTTAGATGTTTTCCCATATTGATGTTAGAATTTATTAATGTAGTGATTTATATTTCTTGCTAATTTCAATAATGGGAAACTATGTAGCATAGTCACGGACCTTAAGAGGACTTAGGTCAGCTTTGATTTAATGTTCAATTGCAATAGTGTGTTTAATGTACGTAAAAAAATTGTTTCATTTTTGGTGTTAGTGTGTTGTCCTCTAGGGTCTCATGGTGGGGGGCATTACACATGGTATCGGAGCCCAAGTTCAAACACCGGGTGCTCTGGGTATATACAAGAGCTCATTAAGTTGTATTATTTTTATAAACTTTGATGTTTACATTTTGCCTTGTTGACCTTGTCTAATACCATAAATTTGTCCTTGGTGGTGTCTATGTAGGATAATTCCTAGAGGTTAGGCTTGAGGCCGAGGGTATGGTCAAGGTCATGTTCGTGGTCATGGGGCCATTTTCTAGGATTCCCCTTCCTAGATTTCCCATGAGTCTGATTGTGAGGAACAACAATGTTCATAGAATAATGAGGGAGGTGTAGGACAGAATCTGGATGAACTAGGGTTGGAGGGTGCACAGTTGTGTCACTTACTTGAGGAGGTTCTTGCCCAGCTTGGTCCAAGACAAGAGGGTGAGAAGTTGGTAATTAGAGAGAGGGAGAGGTCTCCTAGGAGGAGAGAGATTATAGTTGAGCAGGATTCCATATTAGCTGGTCATATGAGGGACCTTTTGTGAGCATGTCCTCCTATATTTCATGGGACTGGAAGTGGTTTAGAGGAAGAGACCTGGTTAATTGATTTGAACAGGTGTTTCATTATGCATCCATATGGTAGAAATACCAAGGCTAGGTATGCTATCATGCATCTTCGAGGTTTTGCTTCCACGTGGTGGTGTCTAGAGGAGAAAAAGCTCCATTTGGATATAGATTTAGTCTCATGGGAGATGTTCTTAGAGAGATTTAGAGCTCAGTTCTTGTCTGATCATTCAAAAAAGTGTCGTGTAGATGATTTCTTGAGTTGAGATAAATGGAAATGTCAGTTGAGCAGTATGAGCGGAGATTCTATGAGCTCAAGCATTATGCTAGCATTGGAGATGATGAGGGTAAGTTAGTACAACACTTTATCAGGGGATTGAATGCTTATATTAGTAGTAGTGTCCGGGTGTTTGAGCTGAAAACCATGGAGGTAGCTATGGAGAAGGTGTGGATAGTAGAGGAGAATTTGGCTATGGCTTTAGGTGGGTAGACAGGTGTGAAAATCAGTAGTGCACATCTAGATAATGTTAGGTTTCACGGTGGTCAATCTTAGGCTGCAAGTTCCTCCAAGGGCCATCATGCACCCACTAAGGGTGAGCAACAACAACACTCTCAGTCATAACATAATAATTCTCAGTCTCAACATGGTGACAGTTGCTTTTAGAAAAAGAGGGATCAGAGTTGGAAGTGAAACAAAAGTGGTTGTTTTGATCAGCCAACACAAAGTTATCTATTTGTGGTTAGTGGAGGTAGCTTTTCATGGTCTAGTGCACCTTTAGGTGATAGAGGATTCAACAGAGGTACAAGATTTTTCACTTGTGGTCAGTAAGGTCACATTGCTAGATAGTGTCTTCAAAAGGGAAAATTTGGATTTAGTCAGAGACCGATGACTTTAGAGTCAACAGTAAGAGATGCAGGCAGATTGCACAAGGTGTATACAATAGTGGATTACTGCTAGGTCGAGCACCAAGGTCTAGTTGGAGAGACTTTTGGTAGAGGATGTGAAACATTCTTTATAAACTGTGCATGCCCTATAGCATCACGAGTTGACCCACGGGGGTGAGTCTTGGTCCAAGTCTAGGTCCAATGGGATCCTAGTGTCGAGTCTTCTACCTCTTGCGAAGATGTATCCCAGATGCATGAGTGTTACCCATTTCTATTTGTAGGATTCCAAGTGGATGCCCGTCCTAGGGGGGAGGATGTAGGGCCCATAAGTTTTTGTTTTTGGTTTTGGACAGTTACATGGATTGTACTTGGTTATTTTGACACTTGTTTGATGATACTTAGACATTATGATATTGGATGCTCAGTTATGATGATATATGATGACATTGTTATATACGATATTTTATGCTTATATCATATTTAGTAGATCAGTTTAATTGTTATGTGAGTTATTATTATGGCTATTGGAACATATAAAAATGAAAACCCTATTTTTCTCCTAGGATTTTTGGGACTTGGTTGAGAATGGGTTCCCTGAACCAATAGAACAACAAGCATATCAAGCACTTTCATAGGCTGAGAAGGATTTTTTGAAAGAAAACAAGAAGGAGGATGCTAAAGCATTGTTTATTATTCAACATGCAATGGAGCAATCAATCTTTAAATAAAGTTGCATCTACCACAAGATCTAAACAGGCATGGGAAAGTTTGCAAACAACTTACCAAGGCATAAACAAGGTGAGAATAGAAAAATTACAAATTCTTAGAAGGGATTTTGAAAATATACAAATGAAGGATACATATTCAATAGATTCATTCTTCACTCATGCAAGGGAAATAGTAAATCAGCCTAGATCCTATGGAAAAACCATTGGAGATCAAAATATTGTAGAGAAAATAATTAGAAGCCAACCTACAAAGTTTGATTTAGTTGTAATAGCCATTTAAGAGGCCAAAGATCTTACTCAACTATCAATAGATGAATTAATGAGATAAATCTTAGTACATGAGCAAAGATTAAATCGATCAGGGACATCATCATTGGAGAATGCATTCAAGACTCATCTTTCATTTGGTAGAACAAGAGGGAGATCAAATTACAGCAGAGGTAGATGATGTTTTACACCAAGATGAGGACAAGAAAATACACAATTTGAGAGTAGAAGACCAACATCAAGTCCACATGTTAATTCTACACCAACAAGAGGAAGGGGGAGCAACCATTCTCATAGTCATCATAAAGGAGAAAGGCATTATAAATCCAACATCCAATGTCATTATTGTAATAAGTTTTGGTTTTGCATCTGAATGTAGAAAAAGACAATATGGCATGAATAAGCAAAAGGCACATTTTACAAATGAAAACCATCCCAACACTAGTGAACAAAACACCATATTGATAACATAAAATGTAGACCAAGAGATCTCCAAAGAAGTATGGTTCCTAGATAGTGGTTGTAGTAATCACATGAGTGGGAGTAGGGAGATGTTTGCAACAATGGATGATTTACTAAAATCAAAAGTAAAATTGGGGAATGATCACCGAGTTTCAATCATGGGCAAAGGGTCAATTAATATAAGAACTAAGCAAGGTGAGGAGAAACATATATCTGATGTATAATATGTCTCTAGATTGAAACACAAACTCATAAGAATTGGGAAAATAGTGCAAAAAGGATATATAATACACTTTGAAAATGATGAATGTGTGATTCTAAACAAGAAACCAAGCAATAGGCTAATTGCAAAAGTTGAAATGACAAAAAATAAGATGTTTCCACTTAAAATTCAAAGTGAAATATTCTTAGAGCCACAAGGATTGTAAAAGGTTGTTGAATTAACTTTCAAAGCTTCATACAAAAATGAATCTTGGCTATGGCATTAAGACTTGGGAATTTAAATTTCAAAGGATTACAAATGTTGTACAAGAAAAGAATGGTATATGGTGGTGCAGGGGAACAAAGGTTATTGAACAAGTTTGGTTCTTAGAAGTCTTAAGTTAGGGGTGATCCCATAATACTGGTTTACAATTTCTGGCCAAATTGGACACTGAATTGATTTTTTCTAAATAAATCTTCACTTTCGGGCACCTATAACAGCTAAACCGTGAGGAATTTTAAGATGATGCAAACTAGTGATTTGTGAAATTTTTTCTATAGATTCTAAATATTATTTTTTCAAAAATTTTGGAATCAAGTTGCACTTTTTTTCCATCTCCTTCAAAAGCTAGTTTTTTTTTTCAGTAAACACCATTTTTAAGGAGTGACGCTCACCATATAACACATAGCATTTTTTCCGTGAAGGATAAAATTATAATTTTTTCGAATTTAGATTTGTAACTATGATATCTAGTGCTTCCAATTGGTTTCATAGTTTTTTATTTAGTATTTTTTCCTTAATAAAGTTTTGAAGTCAAACCAATTATAATTTAGACATAGGCAGACTATATAACACATAAATTTTTTTATATGTATCAAAATTCAATTTTCTTTTTTGTTGGATCAAGGAATTCAATATCTGGTGCACTCATATTTTTCATTTTTTTTTTATAATCTTCTATTTTTTCACATGTCCAGAACAAAGAGCTTGATTTTCAGTGAAAAACATACATTCACAAGAAATAAAAAATAAATATAATAATAAAATTAAATTTATTTAAAATTATACTTTTTGGGAAGCTTGTAATAAGGAATACATACTTACAAAAATTAAATTTTAAATTAATTCATTTGATCCCCCAAAAGGTAAATCAAAAGTGGTTTTTTATTAGCATTTTGATAGGTGTAAAGGAGACTCTATTATAGGTATAGTTAAAAACTAGTGGGGTTTTATCCAAGGGAGTTTGATCTAAGGTAGTTTGATCAAAACCTCTTCAATTGAAATACTTTAAATGGAACTTTTTAAGGCTTAAATCATTATATTTTCTAAAAATATGTGATTTCAGCAAAATCAAAATCTCCTAGAAATTGTAAACCAACTTTGTGGGATCACCCTTAGTTTTGTGTTTTGAGTTTAGTCTATTGAATAAGGTCACATAGACCAATTTGTAATGCAATGAGTCATGCTAGTTGGTTTTGGTGTCATTGAGTTCAAATTGTCATATGTTTTGTAATTTTGTCAAAGTTGCTTTGTTGTCAAAATGTTGCTATGTTAAAGTTGTAAAGTGCAAAGATGCTTAAAGAAGGAATACCAATGGTCAGTTGGAAGGTAGAAAGTAGGTGTTCGGTCTAGGTAGTTGATTCATATGTTTTGATGATAAAAAGGTCTCTCTCAAGTCAAGGCAGGGATGGGAGACATTGTATTTGGTAGCATAAGCAATAAAATTTTCTGTTAAGACTATAATTTCTGTGTTTTTATAGAAAATTCCTTGTTTATCTAATCTGTACAAATTTGTATAGGAGTTTCTTACTTCAAAGGTGGTTGAATCTTGTGGAGGGTTGTTGTAGCTTTAATTTTCATCCATTTGGGTGGATTTTCATTGAGTCTAATGATTTTTATTGATAAATTTCTGAGAATGGGTTTGTAACTATTGGAATAAGGGTTTTGAGGATTTATAAGGGCTTCTTGACTCATTCCACCTATTGTACTCCCCGTGGCTTTGTGGAATGAGTCCAATAGGTTAGATTTAGATGATAGGTTGAATTTTTTGAGTAGGAAGAAATAATTAGTGGAGTTTTAGGTGTTGTCCCTAGGTGTTTTGAATGTATTTAAGCCTAAAAATGGTGGTTTGAAGTAGTGGTTTTTATCTTGGTGTTCAAGATTTGGTGAAGGTTTGGGAAGCCGAGGTAGGCATAAAATGAAGTGTTGGAGGCATTGAAACTAAATGGAAGAGTCAAGAGGTTGATTTCCCATGAAACCCTCCTTAGTTTATGCATTGTTTAACCCTAGAGTAAGGGTTTGATAGTTTGGTTCTTATATCTATGTTTTGGGACTTGAAACCCATTGATTTGGAAGTTTTGGAGTCTATTAAGTGACTAACCATAGAGATTTGAGGTTGTTAAGGTGTTTTGGGCACACTTGCTTTAAAAAATTGGCCTAATTGGATAAATAGAACAATGCACCAGTCAAGATTTGAAGGGGTTGGTCCAAAGTGACCTATGTGGATTTTGAGATATGTTTTGAAGGAGGATAAAGGGTATATAAAAACCTAATTTTTCTATGAGGTTGAGTTGGATTTATGGAGTTATGGTCTGGTTTCAGTGTTTGAACACCTACAAGACAAACTAAGTGAAGTTGTGAAGGATTGGTGAAATAGGTTTTTGAGAGTTGAATAGTTGGTTCAAAGTGCTTGAATTGTGATTGTAGGTTGAAGACCTCCCTACTCTGCATCAATTGGTATCAAAGCTTAGGGATTAGATCTCTAGAAGTTGAAAGGTTACAAATTGAAGACTGGAATTTGCAAGGCAAGATGCCTCCAAAGGGGAATAATATGGCTAGAAAGATGCAAGATATGGAAGAGAAGACCGAGAGGGAGATTAGAAATTTGAAGGAACTAAAAAATAGGTTGGTTGCAAGATTGGAAAGTGTGGAAATGGGACAAAAGAGAGGAATGGTTGGGGTATGTGCAGGATCATGATGGGCCAAAAAGTGGCGATATGTAATTCATATGATAAACCATGTGGCCGACAACTTTTTTTTACCCAAAATTGATGAAACAAAAAGGGGTTTTAAAGGAGATTCTCATATTCCACCAATATAAATTATGATTTACTTTGAATTTAAAAATAATTATTATTCATTTTCTATTTGAATTATAACTAAAGTCTTAATTGATAGGCCCTGATTGAAAAACATCTATATTTTTCAAACGGTATCACATTTTTTGAATCCGAAACATGCATCACATTTTATGCTTTACATACTATAGGATTAAAAAAAATGAATTTCATGAAGTTTTGACCAAGTTAAGGTGGTTAGACATACGAGTTTTTATATTTTTAAAAAGTTGTAATAAAAAATTCATAATCAATTATTAACTTGGAAAAAATTACAAAAAAAATATGCATCACATCAAGACATGAGTCCTCTACTTATATCTATAGAAAATATTATCATTTTATTGTGGTTAGGGTGGTCAGACATACACCTACTTCTTATTTTTTCCCTGAAAATTAAGTACAACTACATTGAAATTTCAAATTTTCACCAAATAGATTTTAAAAAAAAAAAAAAACCTAGTAGTTTAAAATCTACATTCAATTTGCTACAAATTTTATTCTTACATATTTTTGAAATAATATAGATAAATTATTCAAATTTTTATGTCAAGTTGCCTAACTCTAATTTTTGAATTTTCATCACCACTTAAGGGCTTGTTTTTTCCATGATGATCCTGCACATACCCATTGTAGGTGATGAAAGTGACATTGAAGATGAAGAAGATGAAGATGTGGAAGAAGAGTTGGATCCTGAAGAGAAAAAGATGGCAAGGCTATTGAAGGTAGTATAAGGAAGCAAACATAAGGAAAAAGTTGATTTTCCTATGTATGGTGGTAATCTTGATGATGAAGCATTGTTAGATTAGATTGTAGCTTTGGATAACTACTTTGAATGTGGGGATGTACCTGATGAAGAAAAGATGAAGATAGCAAAAACTAAATTTAAGTGGCATGCACTTGTTTGGTGGGACTATGAACAAGTTGAAAGGAGAAGAAAAGGTAAGGAAAAAAATTGTTTCATGGGATAGAATGGTAACCAAATTAAAAGGAAATTTTTTGTCAAGTGATTATGTTATTCAAATGTCTAAAAGGCTTCAAGATTTAAAAAAAATGGAAATGGATGTAAAAACCTACACTGATGAGTTTTATAAGTTGAGAATAAGAGCAAGACATATGGTTGATGATGTAGAAAAGATGGTTATCTTAGTGGACTAAGATTTAACATCCAGGATGAATTGGGTTTGCACAATCCAAGGAAAATTGAAGAATACTACCAAATGGGTATAAGGGAAGAAGAAAAAGTGAAAAGAAGGAAAGAAAATACAAGTAGAGGTAGAGGTAACACTTTGAGAGGTAGAGGTACATTTTCTTCTTCAAGATCATCAAGTGAAAGCCAAGAAGATTCAAACAAAGGACAAGGACAGTTTGCTGAACAATGTGGTGGATTTAGAGGCTCTAGAGGAAAATTTAGAGGTAGGAATTCAAACATATTTTCAGGTATATGCTATAATTGTAATGATTTTGGACATCCAACATACAAGTGTCCTAAAAGATAGGGTTCTAGATCAAGTGGGGGTGAGAGAAGAAATGAAAGAAGGGCTCAAATAGTACAAGAAGATGAATGTGAAAGTTCAAATTCTCCACATGTGGTTGTTTCTCCAAAAGTTAGGGACTCTTTGATGGTTAGAAGACAAATCCTCAAGGAAACAAAGGAGAAAAAACCAATGCAAAGAAGAGATCTATTCATAACTACATGCAAATGCAAGGTAGTCATAGATTCAGGTAGTACTGAGAATATGGTCTCTAATGACATGATAGATAAGTTTAAGTTACAAAAATTTCCTCATGAAAATCCATATAAGATATCATGGTTGAATGATAACCAATCCATTTTGGTTAGTGAACAAGCTTTGATTGAATTCAATATTGGTAGTTATAAGGATAAAGTTGTTTGTGATGTACCAATGGATTGTTGTCATTTTTTTCTTGGGAGACCATGGCAATATGACAAGCATGCGATATATGATTATAGGAGCAATAGTTATCAAATTAAGCATGAAGGGAATAGTTTTACACTAACTCCATTGCAAGAAGGTGTTGAGGATCAGTTTAAGGTAGCAAGGGTGATAATGCTTGGTAAGCAAGAGTTTGTGAAGACAAAGGAAGACATAAATAAAGAGTATGCAACCACTTCAAGGCATGAAGCTACTAGGACAACAGATAGAAGACAAAAATATGTGTTGATGCCAAAGGTAGGTCCAATGAATGGTGCTATGTTGAAAGTTGGTAAGTTGGAGAAGGTCAAGAATGAATTGACCATAAAGATGCAAGATTGCTTAGAAAGGTGTGATGAGATCATGGATGGGAAAGTGATTTATCCCTTGGCTGCAAAAGAGGATAGTATGCAGCCAGTTATTATTAATACAAAGGTGTACTGTAAGTCTATTATAATAGAGGTTTTAAGGAAAAAGAACTCAGTGATAGTGATGTAGACAAAAAGTGGAATGAAACAAGGTGGATGGAAAGGACAATTGGATGAATTTGAGTATGATTCAAGGGTAAGAGAGAGGACAATCAGGGATAGAATTAGATAGAGGTTGTTTGCAAGTACAAAGGAAAGTTTTGCATCAGTCTCAGATGGTGGGAAGATGAGAAAAAATCATCATAACAATTTGTAAGGATGACCAATTGTCAAGGTGGCAGCAAGTTCAAGGAAACTAAGCATAATGCACATCAACACTATATGAATCAATGGCAAGTTGAAAGTTCTTTTAGAGGTTAGAGGCATGGAGTATTTAGTGGTGGGCAAGCTAGAACACAAATTCCAAGGGACTTGGAAAAGTTTCAAGGCTAGTGGTATTGTGTAGGGGCACCAAGGTTATTGAGCAAGTTTGGTTCTTAGAAGTCTTAGGCTAGTTTTGTGTTTTGAGTTTAGTCTATTGAATAAGGTCACATAGAAATTTTTTTAATAAAATGAGTCATGTTAGTTGGTTTTGGTGTCATTGAGTTCAAATTGTCATATGTTTTGCAATTTTGTCAAAGTTGCTTTGTTGTCAAAATGTTGCTATGTTAAAGTTGTAAAGTGTAAAGATGCTTAAATAAGGAATACCAATGGTCAGTTGGAAGGTAGAAATTAGTTGGTTAGTCTAGGAAGTTGATTCATGTGTTTTTATGATAAAAATGCCTCTCTCAAGTCGAAGTAGGGATTGGAGACATTGTATTTGGCAACATAAGCAATAAAATTTCCTATTAAGACTATAACTTCTATGTTTTTATAGAAAATTCCTTGTTTCTTTGATCTGTACGAATCCATACAGGAGCTTCTTGCTTCAAAGGTGGTTGAATTTTGTGGCTCAGGGTTTTTGTAGCTTTAATTTTCATCCATTTGGGTGGATTTTCACTGAGTATTGCGATTTTTATTGATAAATTTCTAGGAACAGGTCTGTAACTATTGGAATAAGGGTTTTGAGGATTTAGAATGGCTTCTTAACTAATTCCACCTATTGTACTCCCTATGGCTCAGTGGAATGATTCTATTATGTTAGATTTAGATGATAAGTTGAATGTTTTGAGTAGGAAGAAGGAATTAGTGGATTTTTAGGTGTTGTCCCTAGGTGTTTTGAATGAATTTAAGCCTAAAAATGGTGGTTTGAAGTAATGGTTTGTTGAAATGTTGGTGTTCAAGGTTTGGTGATGGTTTGGGAAGCCTAGGAAGACATAAAATGAAGTTTTTGAGGCATTGAAACTAAGTGGAAGTGTTAGGAGGTTGATTTCCCATGAAACCCTGTTTGGTTTATGCATAGTTTAACCCTAGAGTAAGGGTTTGAAAGTTTGGTTCTTATATTTGTGTTTTGGGACTTGAAACCCATTGATTCAAAAGTTTTTGGGTTTGTTAAGTGACTTCACATAGATATTTGAGGTTGGGAAGGTGTTTAGGGAACACTTGCTTTGAAAAATTGGCCTAATTAGCTAAATAGGGTAGTGTACCAGTTAAGATTTGAAGGGGTCAGTCCAAAGTAACATATGTGGATTTTGAGATATGTTTTGAAGGAGGATAAAGGGTATCTAAAAACCTAATCTTTCTACGATGTTGAGTAGGCTTTGTGGAGTTATACTCTGGTTTCAGTGTTTGGACACCTGTAAGAGAAACTAGGTGAAGTTGTGAAGGATTGGTGAAATAGGTTTTTGAGAGTTGCATAGTTGGTTCAAAGTGTTTGAATTGTGATTGTAGGTTGAAGATCTCCCTGCTCTACATCATATGGACTACCACCAATAGAGCCACTTAAGACAACATGTGAGAACTGCATATTGGCAAAGTAACATAGAAAATAATTTCCAGTTGGAGAGTCTTGTAGGGCAAAGTATCCACTTGAGATAGTGCATTCAGACCTTTGTGGACCTATGAAAACACCATCCATAAGTGGAAAACTTTATTTCTTGACATTTATTGATGATTTCAACAGAAAATTATGGGTTTATTTCTTGAAATACAAATTAGATGCATTTTTTGTTCTTAAGGAGTTCAAGGAAAAAGTTGAGAAAGAAAGTGGATACTATATCAAAACATTGAGAACCAATCAAGGTGGAAAGTACATGTAAAATGATTTTCATAATTTTTGCAAAGTAAACGACATAAACAAACAATTTACAACAAGGTATACTCCTCAACAAAATGGAGTAGATAAGAGAAAGAATAGAACAATCATGGAAATGCCACAAAGTATGATAAAAGAAAAACATCTACCAAATGAGTATTGGGATAAAGTGGTTGCATGTTTGGTATATATATTAAATAGATGTCCAACAAAAGCAATGATAAATGAAACACTAGAAGAAGCTTGGAGCAAAAGCAAGCATAATATAACACATTTGCGAGTCTTTGGTTGTGAAGTATACTCCTTAATACCTTAAGAGTTGAGAAAGAAACTAGATGATAGAGGAGTGAAGTGTATATTTGTGGGATATAGTGAGAAATCCAAGGCATATAAGCTATACAATCCTATCACAAAGAAGCTGATAATAAGTCATGATGTTGAGTTGGTTGAATAAGCATGGGATGGTAGCGTAGACAAAACAACTACTGTTGCAGCTAGTGTTCTAGAAGACAATGAAGAGAATGAAACTCAAGTTGTGAATCCTACTATACAAGCAAATGTTCCTACAACTTCTAGGGAACCTACCAATCCAAATCCTACTACTCCATCAAGTAATAATAGCAGTGAGTCTTCTAATCCAACACTTGCATCACTAAGATCAAGGTCTATAGTAACTTCAAAGAAGACATGTAGTCTAAGAGAGATTTATGATTAAATACAAGAGGTTGAAAACGATGATTTATGCTCTAATTTTGCATTCTTAACTCATGTTGATCCAATTTATTTTGAAGATGCCACTAAAGATGACAATTGGATTACGACCATGGATGAAAAAACTCAGTCAAAAGAAAAGAATCAAACTTGGGATCTATTAGAGCTTCCTAAAGGCAAGGATGTGATTGGAGTTAAATGGGTTTACAAGACAAATTATATAATGCTAATGGAAAAATAGAGAAATACAAGGCAAGGCTAGTAGCTAAAGGCTTTGAACACACAACAACTGGGCACAGACTACAATGAAACATTCACACCTATGGCAAGATTGGATACCATTAGAATGGTCTTATCTATAACAACTCAAAACAATTGGAAAGTTTATCAAATGGGCATTAAATCAACATTCTTGAATGGCATTTTAGAAGAAGTGTATATAAAATAGCCACCTGGTCATAAAGTTTTGGGAGAAGAACATAAGTATAGAAACTGAAAAAGACACTATATGGTTTGAAACAAGCTCCTAGAGCTTGGTACAATAGGATAGATTCTTATTTTGTGAACAATGGGTTTAGCAAGTGTGGCAATGAACCAAATTTGTATGTCAAAGTGAATGATAGAGGAGAAATATAGATAGTTTGTTTGTATGTAGATGATTTGATATTCATAGGTAACATGTCAATTGAATCATTCAAGGCTCCCATGGAAAGAGAATTTGATATGACTGATTTGGGACATATGAGATATTTGCTTGGTATAGGCGTAAGTCAAAATGAACAATGAATTTTTATATGTCAAAGCAAGTTTGCTAATGATTTGTTGAAAATATTTAAGATGAAAACTTTAAATCCAACTCCTACACCTATTGCATTAGGCTTAACACATAGCAAGGATGGCAAAAGTACTAGTGTTGTTGCAACCTTATTCAAAAGATTAGTTGGCAGTCTTGTGTATCTAGCAACCACAAGACCAGATATCATGTATGGGGTTAGTCTCATTTCTAGATTCATGGACAAACCAAAGGAATCACATTGGAAAGATGGAAAAAGAGTTTTAAGGTTTATAGCTGGAACAAAGAGATTTGAAATTTAGTATAGATCTTTAGATGATTACAAACTGATTAGATGTACAGATAGTGATTGGGGAGGTAGCATGGATGATAGAAAAAGAACTTCAGGGTATATCTTTCATCTAAGATCGGGTGTTATCTTTTGGGCATCAAAGAAACAACCAATTGTGACACTCTCATCAACTGAAGCATAATATGTTGGTGCCACATCAACATGTTGCCAAGTAGTATGGATGAGAAGAGTATATTGAGATTTGAGGAATCTGCAAGAAGAATCTACAAAAATTTACTGTGATAATAATTCTGCAATTTCCTTATCTAAAAATCATGTCTTTCATAAACGAAGCAAGCATATACATACACGATATCATTCTATATGAGAATTGGTAAATAATGGTGACATATATCTTGAATTTTGCAGGTCTGAAGAACAACTAGCAGACATTTTCACAAAGCCACTTGCAAAGAATACCTTTGATCATCTTTGGGAAGGAATTGGAATAGTAGACATATATGGTAGTGAAGATTAAGAGGGAGTGTTGGTGACATGGACTTCCAACTATGCACATTTAATCTCCCCTGCCACTTCGATCTATCTCCTCAACTACCGCATTTACTTCTTCATTCTTCCCACTTCTATCTCCTTCTACATTCTTTCTCTTCTCTTATGTATCTAGACTTCTTTATTTTGTGGCATATTCGAGAAGCTTCTTGCATATTTCGGAAATGAACTTTGTTTTGAAAAATGTATCAGGTTTTGTTACGTTTTTTTTGGCATGTATGAATGAACGTATCAACACAAGAGCATAAGCATCTCTGTTTTATGAAAAAGGCATTAATAGAAATTGGATCTATTTTTAATAGAAGTTGTTTTTGTGTTTCTTCCTCTCTTTCTTTGTAGCATTGGGTAGTTTTCTTGTTTTTGTTTACCAACAAAATTTTTGGTAATTCAAGCATCTCAACTTGCAGGCATATTGAATTTCATTTCTAGACTAAAGGTGAGAATTACATCATTTGAATGTTTGATATTTTATTGCTTGGCTAACGTTGGGAAATTTAACACTCGTAACTCTTCAAATGCATTAGAGACTACCATCATAGTATACCATTATAATAAGGAATGAAGTGGATGAGGTGGTGCCAAAATTAAATGTAAAATTATTTTATGTTGTGATTTGTTGCCATGCAATTGTTGAGATTTAGAGGAGTAGACATTATCTTCAAAAGTAATTGGAGTAGATTACAAACTCATCAACTACATTAATTATATACACTTTCCATATATCTGTTGGTTGTGCTCATTTTCTCAATGAATTTGGTGCTCCTTATTTTGAATTAGAAAGTGGTTTAAATTCTGATGTACGCAGAGGGCAACATGAATAGAGGTGAAGAAGAATGGAAGGTGTTGATTGTATTCAATATTTCAAAGTAATTATTGACCATTTATACCTATGAAGTATGTGGTACACCCTTAACTAAGAGAAATGATTGATGTTGTTACTTTTACATTTTGAAAGATTTAATTAACTCAATTGCAACATTAGCCAATATTTCATTTTATCAAAAGAAGGTTCCTTGTATCATCTGTGTTTGTATTAGAATAGTTAGTATATAGTATGTTATCCCTAGGCACTATCACATATCTATCCATAAAAAAAAAAAAAGATTATGTTGAACTATAGGAATCCAACAACATTATGCTACATGCACTAATTCTATTTGAGAAACAAATGTTCATATCCTACAAAGTTTAAAATTAAAGTGACTGAAGGAAATGATTATCACATAAAAATAATGGCTATGTCTTTCCAATATGTTATGAATAACTCTCATTAATCAAAACAAGGATGTTCAAAGATGGAAGCAGCAGGAATGTTTGAATTTTGAATGATAGAATAAAGTTGTATCTAAAAGTGAAAAAATGTTCATTTACATGAAAATTATTTATCATTAACCTAATAATAAGTTATATGAATAGATTGTATGTTGTCTAGCATTAATTATTTTCAAATTCTCATGTCTAAAATAAAATATTTAGTGAGAATGTTTCAAATTTCAACAAAAAATTAATAACTTATATCCCAAAAAATTATATTCCTTCAACTTACACATACTATAAAATCTTCCCTAACGAATTTGAAAATGTAAACAAATCTATAATTTTACAAATGGTGCATTTTCTAATCTATGATTTCATATAATATAGTTTAATGTATACTTATCTTTTCTAGTGGTCAATAATGGTCAATGAAACTAAAATGATATTTGAAAACACTAGTATCCCTTTAGAAAAGTCATACATAGATAGAGTAAAAAAATATTATTAGCTTTGAAAAATATTTTTTTTATTAAGGTATGCAAGGATTTTGAAAGGGTCCAAACCCTTGTACAAAAATTTAGAAAAGATAGGAATTAAACACTAAAGGATAGCGAGGAACCAAACAAAAATAATGATGCACACAAAACAAGGACACTACATAATATAACAACGTACCAACCCAAAGTCAAGGTGGTTTGAAGCTAAATTGTTCCAACATTTTTTTGTTGATCCTAATACAAGGATCTAATTGTCCTTATTTTTTTAGAAACAAGAGAGATTTTTAAGATCATCAAAAAGACCTTTATCCAATTGTGGAACCATAAAAGAGAAATACATCATTGTATAGCTTATAGGATCTTTCCTCCAATTTTCATCAATCTAAATATCCTCAAAGTAATTAGTACACT
Source organism: Sequoia sempervirens (assembly GCA_007258455.2). Taxonomy (NCBI): domain Eukaryota; kingdom Viridiplantae; phylum Streptophyta; class Pinopsida; order Cupressales; family Cupressaceae; genus Sequoia; species Sequoia sempervirens. The sequence goes on from VDFB02330254.1 coordinate 79,107, forward strand.
CCTCAATAGCAGCAAACTTTAGTTCCCTTTTACTCGAAATGAGATGGTGTTTCATGATGCTCAGGCAACTAGTAGTGACATGGCCTACTTTCTAGCAACATTGAATAATAATTGAGGAGTCTATAAATTTAATTTGCTACACCCAAACTCCAAATTTGTAAGATAAATTGATTTGAGTAGGAAGCAGCTTGTTTTTTCCACAAGAGCATAAAATCTAGCAAACCATAATGCTTCTTGAATTTAGTAACCTTATATGTAGTAAGTATTGCTGAAAAGAATTTTCAATAATAATGAAAACCTTTTCATCCAAAATATCCAATAGTAGCCCCAACAATCTAACCCAGAAAAAGGAACATGATGGAATCTTCACTCAAAAGGATAAACCTTGAAGACCAATTTAAATTAGACAGAGGCCATTTAACACCTTAAACCAAGGACCTTCCTAAAGAACACTAGAGAAATTTTCAGGAAAGAAAAAGAAAAGTAAGAAAAAAATATTTAGCATAAAGAAAACCCCTCCCTGGCCTCTTAGTTTCTAAATCTGAAGACCCATCTTCTAGTGACATTGACCTTGGGATAATTATTGTAAAATCTCCCAACCAATGAGTTTTGAAACTAAGCAATTTACTTAATAATAAGGTAATTGAGTAGGGACTTAAATGTTTTTGGTTTCCATTATTTTATTTCATTTAAATTGTTTATTTAGGAGTTCTTTTCATCTAAGAGTTATTTTATTAAAAAATATTTTATAATAATGTGTTACTTTAAAACTTTAAAACTACTATTTATCATAAAGTTTTAGAATATGAATTTTTTAAAAATTGAGTAATTTTAAAAATAAATATAAGGGAAAATATTAATGTATATTTAAATATATTTAAAGAAATTATATTTTAAAATATAGAGCAAGAATTAAATTGATTTTATATTAAAAGCAAAGGAAGCAACCCTTGAATGAAAATTTTTAAGCAAAAAAAATGAGAAATAAAGGAAATCCATCCAAACTACAAAAACTAGAAAAATGAGGCCCGTAGAGCTCAAACATAGGCCAAAAAGAATTAAATTGTTAAATAGTTATAGAATGAACATTTGAATGATTCACTTAATATATATTATATCTAAGTATTATATATGTAAAATGTTATTAGTTTCTTTTTTATTTCATTATTTCAAATTTAAACATATTTAATTATGGAAAAATCTTCCTATTAAGCTATCTTAGCTTACCACTTAAAATGTGAGAAGGAAAGAGAGAAAATCCTATCTCTACAATCTCAATGCCAAACCCTAATTTTTATTTTATTTTCTTTTTAAGAATGCAATTGGATGAGAGTGAAAGAAAAATATCATCTATTATTTATACTGTGAAACCTCGAAAATGGGTTATTTTATATGTTTTAGGACATAGACCAACCAATTTTATACAAGTTTCACTCAAGGATACCCTAAAGATGTCAATCCAAGGATGTAATGAGGGAAAGAGATCTTTGATAAGGAGTCCTAGGGCGTGATTAAAGATGATAAGAGGGTTCACCATCAAGCTAGGGCTTAGTAAGATAAGAAATGTATATCATATGCAAGACTTAAGTAAATGACCTATAAATGAATTCAAATTAGAATAATAAACTGAGAAAGTACAGTATAGTGCACCTATAAATTAAAGAGGATTAGATGAGGGTCCAAAATCTTGGAAATACTGAATTTAATGCACATTAGGAATCATACACCAGTAAGGACCTGATTTAGTCCCAGATTAGGGTTTTTGACAAAAAATGGAATTTGGAATTGGTAAGTTAGGATCTACTAGAAATGTCTGAAATCAGGTATACTAGGAATCATATGCCACAAGTAGTGATTTAGTCCCAGTAGCAGGGTTGACCTGAAACTTTGGTATCCTCTAATGCTTTCCTGTAACTTCTTTCCTGCCAAATCTCTAAGTTTGAAACACTGAATTGCAACATGTAGGCGACTTTCCATGATCTTACAAGTAAGGTGACAACTTTGACAACTTGAAAAATTTCTACAAACTTGCTCTTTAATGGATCTTCAAACTAAATCTACAAATCACATATCAAAGAGAGGGAAAAAAAATATTTTGTTAGTGGATGGGTGTTTGCCTTGGTCAAACTTTGTTTTGGTAATCAAACGTTGAAATGAATGGAAATAGAATGAAGGAATGATGAATGAACAAATATGAAATGTTGCAACTCACCAAACCCTTGAACAAAAGGCTACAATCTTGTATGTAATGGTTGGCATGAATGTGGATCTTCACTCTTGCTTGTAGGATATGGATCTTGACTTGAATGCTTGCTTGAATCATAAGAACCTACATCACAAATGTTAGCTCAAAAACAAACATGATGCATGATGACTTTCACATGATTCTTGAATCTTGAATAGTGCTCCGAAATTATTGATAATCACTCTTGAATGCTCTTGAATGCTCTATAATTCTCTCATTTGAATTTCTAGATGACTTGTAAACTTGCTAGGAGAAAACCTATGAAATAACCTTGTATTTATACCTTTTTATGCCAAATTTCCCAAAATTACAACAATACAAACCAACATCAGATCTAGGAGAATAAAATTTCACCAAGATTTGAATTCAAAATTAGGTCCAGACTAAGCATGACTCATATGCCAGTTGGGGCCTATGAGTCCCATTAGCCTAAACTTGGGACAAATTTTTCAAGAAATGCTCAATTTAATGCCAAATTCAAATCTAGGATGTGAAACTTAGTTGTGACCCATATGTCCAAGGTGGTGTATGAGTCCCAGATAACTAAATCTAGCCCATACAAACAAAAACCATTAAATTATGAGTGGTCAATTGATAAATTTGGATTATCCTCGGAAAGATGCATTAATTAAGGCTTGTGGATGCAAAATAGGACCAAATAAGGCATAAAGAAGCCTAATTTTAGCAAGGAGGGCCCAAATGAGTGTGAAAATGTAAAGGGATACATTTTTCTACACTACATTCAGCCCCAACTTTAGTGAGAGGATGAAATTTCTTCAAATTCACACTAAAGTAGATGAACTCCCATCAAGAAGGGTCCAAGTTTACTAATGTTATTAAGATAGCATGACAACGATAAAGAGGGGTGATCAAGCCCCCATGATCAAGATCCTATAGAAAACCAACATAGGCACAAAATAACACACATGAAAAATGATATAAGGAGAAATAATAAGGCACAAACATACACTACAAAATACATAAAGAAGAAATAAAAACAAAAAAAAAAGGGGTGGATCAAGCTTTGACCATTTTTCCCACACGTTGTGAATTAGATCTAGGCTATTTTTCCAAGAAAGCTTACAAGTAGAACACAGTGTCCACTATGAAAACCAAACACATGCTCACAAGGGCTATTCGAACCTCAAGCCATCCACTAGGTGATCCCCCAGTGAGACACATATGTACATGGCTGGTATGTGCTCACATAGACAAGAAAGTGGCTATGGGAAAGTCACGCCTAAGTTTGGATCCCATATGTACAACCATATCAAAGCTATACCTCTTGATAACTTTGATAAGGTACCACAAAATAATGAACTTTGAGCTTCATGAGACAAGCAAAGCTTCGTATTCTTGAAAATTATGGACAAAAAAGATGCCACCACAAGCAAGCAAAGAGTGTTATGCAAGGTGGCCATATAATCGATATTGTAAATGAATAGTGTAAGGTAAATTTAAAGGATCTTTTCTTAGTTCATGTAAGGTCTTAGCTTAGGGAACATTGTGCCTAATGTCTCCAAAAGAGGACTAATCAAAGAATATAAGATTCACAACTTAGGGGATGTAGTGTGTCACATCAGACCACTAAGAGGAATAGAATATGCTAAGAGAGATGATGCTCTTGAAGGACATCACACCGAATCTCACCATAAATTGAAAGACACATCACATGAAGTAAGAAGACTACATAATGAAACATGAGTTGCAAAATAATAATGTCAATGTATTCCCCCACTTTACAAAAAATGCTAAACACCATGTTGTGAGCAATTACTTTAAAGTAGAAAATGATAAATGCTAATAAGAAAGAGGACATGGGAGCTTACTTGGAAATCCCTATGCCAAGTCATATGTTTCCAAATAAAACTACGTCATTAAAAGGGAGGGGTTTCCCAAAAAATAAAATGCCAAAATCACATAAGGGATCCATGGATTTGGGGTCAATATATCTTTACTAAAATGTTTTTTAGAGAGCTTGAAATTGTCATCATTTCCCAAATACTCATGGAACAAGAAGAATGACACAACAGAGGAATCAAAGAAAATCTTTAATAAATAACATGGAAGGACCTAAATGTTTCACTTTGCATCATCCCTCAAATAGAAAACAAAAGACAAAGAAAAAAGATTTAAAGGAAAGCTTTTGTCACCATGGAAGAGACCTAATGAACTTAATGCTTTGCATCATCCCCTAAAAGGAAAACATGATACAAAGAAAAAGATAAAGGAAAATATTTTAGGTCAACATGGAAGAGACCTAAATGTCTCGACGCCTTGCGTCATCCCCAAAAGGAAAACATAAGGAAAATATTTTTTTTTATGAAATATAGAAGAATGTAGATACAAATAGAGGAACATCACAAAGAGAGAGGGACACATCAAACATAATAGCATGGGTGATCTCATTATACACATGCAATCACACACAAAAGATTAAAAGGAA